>NDXB01009547.1:0-84202 GCA_002631895.1 Agapornis roseicollis
CCCCGCAAATAATAAAAAGAGTAATGCAAGTCTTCAGCAATTGTTTCACCATTCTTGTGAGGAAATATGTTGGTGTAACTGTGCTCCGCTTCTCTATAGTTCTACTAATCAAATTCCCCATGTGGAGTTTATCACAGGATAAGGGCCAAGTGTGCAGTACCACGGATATGCTGATGTAGCTGTAGAGCAGTTGTTTTTAACAGATGAAGTTCCTTCCCCACTACAGCTAAAACCATCACACTGAACAGTACATACTCCACTTGAAGAAGATACCTTTGCCAGCCTAATTTTTTTTCCATTCACTGGGATGGCTGGTTAGAAGTGTGGTGGCTTTTACTTTAAGTTTCTGATAGGCATAATGGGGATGCAAAAATATTGAGAAGTGATTTTTAAATGCATTTTTGACAGTGTAGTTTAGATTAGTTTGAAAATACAGAAATTAAACTGCAATATGGATACTTCATTCTGAAAAGGGAAGACACATTAGTAGCTGCTTTTTTGCAAGATTATAGGATTCCTCTAGTTAGGCTCAACCTAAGTAATTGAATAAAAAGAGAGGGAAAATTGTTAAAAAAACCCAAAATAACTGTACCTTGTAATTCTATTTGTTGTGGGCAACAGATCCAGAACGATTTAAAACTGCAACACTGTTTCCAAGCAATCTGCCCTTTATGCAAGGTTCATTCTTTGTGGTTTTGAGGTCTGCAGTCTAGATAATTAATGCTGGCGCATTTAGTGTTACTTTCACCCCCATGTCATTGATTACTGTGTCAGTCAGATGTTACATTTACTGAATGTTCCATCACCAGTTCCTCTACTTCAAGCTAGTGTATGGCTGAGGGTTGTTAGTTTATTTTCCGGCATCCATTTGAGTGACAAAAGTGTCCTGAAATGCACCTTGAATTTCATGATGCAACCTATAAAGCCCGTGGAATTTTGCCTGATGTTTTTCACCAGACAGTGTCCTTTTATGCGTATTTCCTAACATGACCTATGCTGTGCTTGCAGGCATAGAACAGACTTTGCTACTGTTTCATGTATGAAATATGAAAGTTTAAAATGCTTGTTTAAGTCACTGTATTGAAACAAAGTCTTTTATAATTCAAAGCACTGATGTCTACTTTAATACATTATAATGGGGGAAATTTGACACTATTTCTCTGTTTTTTTCATCATGGGTTCATATATATGCATGAATGGGTTTCTTACTGTGGTACAGTGAAATTTTTAGAACTGCAAGTGGGTTTTTTGTCCTCTATGGCATAAATATTGTGTAAAAGGAGTTCATGATACTCCCTGTATTTTTTCCTTCAGAATACAATCAAATTGGCTGATCGATACAACTTGGACCAGTGATAGACCAGACAAATGTGGCTTCTGCATTCAGATTGGAAGCCAGGAATTCTTTGTTGCATCAGCAGAGAGATTGTAGTTACAATTAGACTGCAGATTTGCTTTTTCTACAACATCGATTTTATCCTAATTTCTGAAGTCACCCAGGGTGAGTCAGAACTGGTCAAGCCAGAATAAGCTCTTGAATGATTCCCAAATGATGGAAAAAATGACTCAATTCAGAGAGCTAAGCAAGTAAAGACAATTATAGCCATTATAGGCATAAAGCAACCACAAAGCTTTAGATGGTTCAGTGGGAGAGAAGGTCCACCCAGTGAGTCAAGGTTGAATATAACTGATTCAGGACTCTTATTAGAGCTGGTGAATGTTGAGAATCTATGAATGGGTAGAAAAAATGGACCAATACTTAAGGTATGGGATCGGGTTTGGATTAATGTAAAGCAATACATCAAGAAGGGAACCTGTTTGAGCTGTGGCTTGTACTTGAACATTGCTCTGAGGGGAGACTGGAGTAACTAACAGCATGTGAACAGGCAGTGGGCTTAAAACTCTGAGGGCAGGTGATGAGGCAGTGATACAATTCCTTGCATTAATTAGCATTTGTGTTGCCAACTGTATCAGCCTGGGTACACAGACTGCAATTAATAACTGTGCTTTCTCAGGAGTTCTGGGAAAAATCTGTGCTGCTGTCATAGACCACAGGGAGTAGTTAGTATTTTGCTGTTAGCTGTGGGAAAACTTCTCATGCAGAGATCTAGAAAGCAGGAGAACCTGATGCAAACCAGTAATACATCAAAAGTTATGTTTAAATATGCTTTATTGTTTGATAGGAGTGCTTCCTGATTGATTGTAGGCAATATACAGTGCATGTCCTGAGTCAAAAATCAAGAAAAGCTACTGTAGTGTGGTACAAAATTTGCTGAAAATTCCTTATCTAAAGGCAGGACCTCAATGATAATTTTAATTTACAGTTAGATATGTATTGAGACAAAAATCTTTTTCTTTCAGTTCTTTTCTCCTCATTTGTAGCCTATTGCTGCTACCTCATTACTCCACTGTTCTTTGCTAGTGCAGTAAATCTGGAGACCTAATGGTGTACAAGCCCCTTTGAGGACAGAATTGACTTTTAAAATATTCATTTCTATGCGGATCAGGGATATCCCAGTCTGGCTGTAATCAGAGGAAGAAGGAAGGAGACAAATAATCACTGAACATGACTGTTTAGGGAGCAATTTCTGTCAAGAAAACAGTCAGCAGCAAAGGTGGATATGAGCTGGCCTTGCACCCCCAAGCACAAGTAAGAGTGATGTGGGCTTGTTTGATAGCCATAATGGTATAATTGCTTCTCTCTATTCCTTCATCCTCCAGCCAGCTGCTTCTCTATCACTATGCTGAAATGCCTGTTGTTTCTCTCCCTAACTGCTGAGCAATATAGGGGTGGTAAAAGGTGCCAGACAGACAGTAGTGGGATCTGCACATCTTTGTTTATACCCAGTGTGCAGGTATATCTCAAGCCCTGACAGGCTCCTTGCTATACTGTGGAGATCCAGCCCTGACCTGCAGGGAGAAATTGTGCAGTAGATTCAGAGCAGTTCAGGTCTTGGTTATTTTTTAGTTTGTCAAAATGGTGCCAGCTATGGTAATGAATTGCCTGCTGTGGAACTGCAGGACAACTCTGCTTCCAGCCAGTGATCCAGAGATCAGTTCATAGCTTGAGTTATTCCAAATGGAATAGACCTTTGTGCTATGAAATCAGTTTGCAGCAGCTCTCCAGCCGCTGGGAGTTGAACTGACTACCAAATTTATCTCAACCAGACTTAATGAACAGTCATCAGGTGGTAATGATCCTACCCATCTTGATTTAAATGTAAGTTATGGCAGGGGTTGGATTCCATATCCCTAGAGTAATTTCTTGCACCATCCAAACCTCATCAAAGTGTCTTGATGAAAATGATTTAAGCTAACATGTGCTGCTTGTTGGCAAGTAGCTAAGGGAACTCATGCATCAGTACATCTGTGGCATACAGTACGTGGCTCAGGGATAACATGTTAACTTACAGTAACTTCCTTATGTGCTTCAGTCTTGTGTTTTATTTCAGACAGAGGAATAACTCTAGGGTTTGGGATTTTTTTTAATATCAGGATGACAACACTGGCAAATGTGTGTCCATCAGTGCTACCATCAGTGGGCAAACTCTCCATTTTATTCTTTTGAGAGAGAGGTATTTGAACATTCATTATGATAGTGAAGAAAATAAACGAATTATATAAACTCATATCCTGTGTGAAAAAATAATACAGAGGGTACAGCAACTCCAGAGCTGCCTCAGCCAAGCATGTCACATAAAGCTCTCTTTCTCTTTAATTTTTTATTTGGTTCATGTCTGTATGTAGGTCACAATGACTTAAAAGAGAAAGTACTGACCAAACAAAAACAAACCTTTCAGAAACCCTCAATGTTGTTGTAGGAAACAAGAATCAGAAGACTAAAAATTAGTACAGAAAGGATTTTCCTGTTCGCTGCTATCTTGGTTAGTTTTGATTCGTTACTGGTGACTAAGCAAAGGGGACCTGCAGGGATTGTGTGCTCAGCTTGCTTCTCTCCTGTTTGTAAACTTATCCAGTGCACAGCAGCAAGATGCTATAAAGCTGATTCAAACCATTTCTCTTACTGACATTTTGTGCTGTGATGACCCCATATAAATTAGTTCTAGCTTGGTCATTCTTCCTCAGGAATAGAGAAGAGATGTGAAACCTCTTGCTGGAGCTCTTCATACCAGGCTACATTTCTGTGTTCCTTCAGTCGCTAATTACAGGGTATGGACAAAAACCTCTCCAGCAGCTTCCATGCTTGTGAACATCACTCAAAGGCCAATAGCCACCCTCATGATTGTGTGCTTCTGTAAGAATTACTCCTTTATGCAGGGAACTACCTAGTCCATACATCCTTTCTGAGCAAACTACGTTTCAGCTTTGAGGAGCCTGAAGAGTCGGGGGAAAGCAGATCTTCTCCCTAGTCTTCTGGTCAGCCTCTGTGCAAGCACAAGAGTAGCAGCATGTGACAATAATCTAATAAGCATTTCTTCTTGGAGAGGAAGCTGGAGGCAGTGATGCAGCTGTGAACTTAGGGCACAGAAGGTCTTAATGCCTCCGTCCAAACAGCACTTAGTGACACTTGGTTTACAAATAGTAATGCTTCATGGCAACAATGCAGATAAAAAGCCACACAAACCCAAAGTATAAACTCAACCAAAAAAAGTACAAATCATCTGTAGAAAAGCTGGCTAGAAATGCAGATTAATGGTTTTAAAATCAACAGTGGAAACCAATAGATTCCCCTTGGCTTTAAAATCCATGTTATAGACCCCGATTTTATCTTACAGTCCATCAGGTGTGATTAGCAAAATTTAACTTTCTTTTTTGTTCTATTCTATATGCCAATCCCTGGAGACAGCAATAACTTTATAACTTTAAGGCATTGTGCAGCAATGGAGGTGTATTTTAATAGTGAATCATCTTTTCACAAAAATAAGGACTTTTGAGACAACTGTGCTCTCAGAGGATGATGTTCCTCTGCAGAAAAACATAGTTTTGAATGAGTGGCCTTCTTGATGCTAATCGCTACATGTTCTAGTTTAAATCGTTTGAAAATTATTTTCCAGGTTTGTGCCAAGTAGAACTTGTGAGAGTTGAGGAAAGAAATTGAATCTGTTTCATGCTCGTACTTCCCTACTATGTTGTGAGTTTCATTTTGGGGCAAAGGACGGCCAGGTGAATGTGAGCCANAAACAAGGAGGTTTGGTAAACTAACTGTGTCAAAGTTTATTTGCATAGTAATCAACAAAAGAAAAAAATCCAGGTGCTTGGCACTATTTTGGGTCCTTGGTAAAGGAGTTAACTTTGTAAGTGGTTTAAATCGTTTGAAAATTATTTTCCAGGTTTGTGCCAAGTAGAATTTGTGAGAATTGAGGAAAGAAATGGAATCTGTTTCATGCTTGTACTTCCCTACTATGTTGTGAGTTTCATTTTGGGGCAAAGGACGGCCAGGTGAATGTGAGCCAGGGTGTGCCCAGGTGGCCAAGGCCAACAGCATCCTGGCTTGTATTCACACATAGTGTGGCCAGCAGGGCCAGTGAAGTGATCGTCCCCCTGTACTTGGCACGGGTGAGGCCTTGCTGGAGAGTGTCCAGAGAAAAGCAATGAAGCTGGTGAGGAGTCTGAAGCACAAGTGTGATGAGGAGCAACTGAGATAATTTAGCCTGGGGAAAAGGAAGCTCAGGGATGTTCTATCACTTTCTACAGGTACCTGAAGGGANATCCCCCTGTACTTGGCACAGGTGAGGCCGCGCATCAAATCCTGTGTTCAGTTCTGGGCCTTTCACTGCAACACAGACCTTGCTGGAGAGTGTCCAGAGAAAAGCAATGAAGCTGGTGAGGAGTCTGGAGCACAAGTGTGATGAGGAGCAACTGAAAGAATTTAGCCTGGGGAAAAGGAAGCTCAGGGATGTTCTATCACTTTCTACAGGTACCTGAAGGGAGTTGTAGCAAGGTAGGGGTCAGTGCCTTCTCCCAAGTGACAAGCAATAGGGCAAGAGAAAATGTCCTCAAGTTGCACCAGGGGAGGTTTTGATTGGATATTAGGAAATATTTCTTCACCAAAAGGATTGTCAAGCACTGGTTTACTGGTATGGCATTTTTCATTTGGCTCACTTCCCAAGGTAGAAATGGTTGCTTGTATTGTCATAGACTTATGATTTATGTTGGAAGAGACCTCCAGAGGTGATCTAGTTTAACCCTCCACTCAGAAGTTGTCTAGTTAAAGGCATGATGCCTCAAAGTTTAGGTGATCAGAGCCATCTCTATCTTGAGCAGTGCCAAGGATGGAGATTCCACAGTCTGGCTGGGTTTCCTGGACCAGTTTTTTACCAGCCTCATGGTTTAAAAAAAAGAAAAAAAATCATAACAGCTAATAGAATTTCCCATCTTCCCAGTGGTGTCTGTTCTCTTGTCACCATGCCTCTGAAATGCCTAACTCCATCTTCTCTCTTTCCACCAGTAAGGTAGCTGTAGAATGCAGTATGGTCTCCCTTTTGCCCTCACTTCTCCAAACCAAAGAGACACTGTTCTTTCAGCCTTCCCTCATACATCATACCCTTCAGTATTAGCATTTCCTCAGGTGGCAAGAGGAAAGCTAGCCATAAAAATGCAGGCTACCCAGAGATTAATCCTCTAAGTATAGCTTTAGTTGCTGTTAATCATGAAATGTTTTATTGCAGATTCCAGTATTGCTCAGTGGGAGACCTGCTCCCATTTTGTACTAGCTCTGGTTTTTCCATATGCTAGCCTTCTTTCCCATCTGATTTTCCCTCTTTCAGCATTTTGTCTCCCCTATCCCATCTGCCAAAAAGAAGGTCATGAAATAGTTAATATCTGTATGTAAAGTGTGAGCCTAATGTTCGAAGGAGATGAATAGAGAGGGATAAATGATGATTATTTCTTTTCAATTATCTCAGCCTGCTTGGTTTTTGGGCTCCAGAATACAGCAGGGTAGTGGATTATATCCACGATATCTTGAAAACTATCCCATAATTGCAACAGAAGCTCAATAACCAGAAGGGGAGAATTAATTTTCAGATGTGTTAAGCAGTGGTGGACCCACCAGACATCATTCTGACCTTGTGAAAAGTACTAGCACAATTCCTGTGGCCTTTGCAACATATTATTTATAAAGGATATTGACAGTTTCAAGAGTAAAGTGCACTGGACCTGTAAAGAATTAGTAATTAATAATCACAGAGGGCTGAAGAAATTTGTATTTCAGTCCTGAGAGACAGTTCAAATCAACAGCAGAATGTCCTCATCACATTTGCCTTACTGAGAGGGATTTTTATGATAAAGGCTGATCTTGCACTCATCCTGGCTTTGCATGCAGGAGTCATTATCATGGCTTATTCTGTGCGGAGAATTCTGCATTCTGCCAAGAAGCAAAATGAAAAAAAGCAAGCACAATGAAAGCCAAAGGCAGCCCACCTTGAACTGAAGTAATGTTCTGTTGCAAAGCAGCCCTTGGCAACCTGAGCCAAACAACCACTTTGTGTGAACAGAGAGTAAATTCAAGCGAAGACGATAGTGGTGTGTTTACAGAACCCTGTCAGATGCTTCTAGCAAAAGAGCTTTGAAGGTGGGTGGAAGACTTGCTGTTGAACAAGCACCAAGTAGCATTTTCAATCAAGACATTTAATAATCTGCTTATGTCTTAGATTTTATGCATGCAAAAAAATCCAGTATCATGCGGGAGTATTTTGGTTTCTTTAAATCTCCTGTCATTTAGGGCACAGGCTGCACAGATTTTGGCGCAGAAGCCCATCTGTGACAAACTTGAACGTTCATTCAGCTTAGAAGCCGAATTAGAGCATTATCACTAGATGGCAGTGTGGTTCATGACACAGATACGTCTCCCTGATTTTCAGAGCCTGCTCTGAAAGACCATGCTTGCTCTCAGAGGAATTCACGCTGGTTTTAGAATCACCTCAGCCTGCTCACCAGGGGAGGCACAAGGATAATCCTGGGCACTAGAACCTTGTGTTGATGGTGGATGCAACTGGGTTTTAAGTTATGTGCAAATTCTGTCAAAGTGTTTTTGTGTCTGCTGAACCACAGTATTGGGAAGTTGGCACCTTACCCAGTTGCAAGCTCAACATCCAAATTTTTAAGCGTCCTGAGAACGATGAGTGATGTGTAGATGTTACCAAACTGAGCCATTCAAAGTGCAAGTTTATGTTAAAAATGAAGTTTAAAAAAATAAACTATTGTCACTGGTTTTTGTGGGGGCTTTTTTGTTGGCTGCTGCTTTCTCATCATTTGAGAGGGAAGCAGCTGTTCTTTGGTGCTAGTAAGTAAAAAATTGTCCAAGTGGAAGGTCAGATTTTAAAGTGTTTTCCAGATTTTCCTTCTGATTCCGGAAGGAAGCTTGAAGAGAAATCTGGTTTATTCCAGGGTTTAAGATAAAATCACACCCCTTAATAATATAGTCTCATTTTCCCAGTTTTCCATCAGTGCTGCTTGGTTAATAACAGCATAGTTATTGCTGACCAACTCAAGAATAAATAAATCCATTGAAGAGAGACACTAGAGGCTAGATGCAGTTAATGGAACAAGCCAATGCAAAGATCTGCTTGTTTTGGAGATGGTGAAGAAATGGGATGTGAGATGTATGTATTTTTTCTGCTACAAAAGCGTATTTCTCCTGTTAAATGTATCTAAGGAAATAAATTGTGAATCATACACATCAGAGATTAGCTGAAGCCCCAGTAAAGTACTTGCATGCAAAGAAAGCTGGCTTTATTTGTATTTCAAGATGTGCTTTGCAATTTTCAGACTCTTTCTGTTCCTGCAGAATCATAGAATCATAGAATAGTTAGTGTTGGAAAGGACCTTAAGATCATCCAGTTCCAACCCCCCTGCCATAAGCAGGGACACCTCACACTAAACCATGCCACCCAAGGCTTCATCCAACCTGGCCTTGAACACTGCCAGGGATGGAGCACTCACAACTTCCTTGGGCAACCCATTCCAGTGCCTCACCACCCTAACAGGAGAGAATTTCTTCCTTATATTCAATCTAAATTAACCTGCATCAGTGTTTTCAGCTCGGCACTTTATAAAGGCAGCGCTAGCATAAAAAAAATCACTTCAACACTGTTTTCTCTTTAAGACAAAATCCTTGCTTGCTTGGCTTACTGGGGTNCTTGGGCAACCCAGTGCCTCACCACCCTAACAGGAGAGAATTTCTTCCTTATATTCAATCTAAATTAACCTGCATCAGTGTTTTCAGCTCGGCACTTTATAAAGGCAGCGCTAGCATAAAAAAAATCACTTCAACACTGTTTTCTCTTTAAGACAAAATCCTTGCTTGCTTGGCTTACTGGGGTAGTAAATAGTTTATCACCAGATAGCTATCTGGTCCATCTAACTCTTCAAGTGGCCTGCGGGAGAAGACAATAGAGGAAAAGCTTGAAAGAGTGAAGGAGATGGGAGGGAATTAGTAAACATGATTTTAAAATATAAGAAGAAGTCAACTGCAAAACAGATGTGCCTTCAAAAAAAAAGAGACTCAGGAACTGCAGCTGGAAGAATCCTTTGGAATAGCAGAATTCAACTGTGCATGGGGTTTATGTCCACAAGTACAGCAGCAGGTTTTATAAGTGCAATAGATGGAGGTTAATACACTTTGGGAAAATTGGTGGAGATATAGGGCAATGTGCTGGAGGTGGAGGTCTATTGTTTTAGCAGACAGCAATGAATCAGGTTTTCTGGCTATTAATCCGATTTTATATGACCTAGGGCAAAGTACATAATCTGTATTTAAAATACAGTACTATTGCTTTAATGATAGAGGGCTGGGGAACAGCAGTCTGGAAAGCAGGATGCATAATAAAGCATGCTGTGTTTATTCCATGCATACTGAACTCTGAGTAACCCTTGCAGTAGAAGGAGTTCCCTTGGCAGGCCAAGTGGGGAATTTGGCCTTCCTTTAGTTCTGCAGCTTTTGTGTATTTGCCTCAGTAACCATTGATGATCCAGATACACAGATGTTGAGATTACAGAAGATGCATGAAAATAAGGAAGTTGTGAAATTGTAGTCTTAAAAAACCCCACTTTTTTAATCTATGTCCCTATGCTTCAAAACATGCTCATTTTTTCAACTACTCCTTACCAACACCTTCAATTTCTGTTAGATTCTCAATTAATACAACAAAATACATTGTCTTTTGTTATTTGCAAGCCTAAATAGTAGTCTTTTATTCAGTAGATAATGTTTGTTGTTAAAAGTCCCTCATTTCCTTCCTTTCTATCCAAAGGCTAAACAGCAGTAGCCTATGCTTAATAGCAAATGATGTGAGTAAAACTGAGAAAGGCAAATAATTTGTTTATAATCTCCTTTTTTCACTGTTCCTTGTATTACATCTGTCGATTTTTGAAATCTGTCTTCTGTATGGCAAATGGCACTTAAAAACTGATTTATTGTTCTAGAGTATCACTTGTTTGGGAAGAAACAGAGCAGCTTTTAATAGAATTCCTACAGAAAAACAAGCTAAGCTTGGTGTTATGTATTGCTCTTTATTGACTTCAGTAGATGTAGTTAAAGGCAAGCTCTGTGCAGCATTTCTCCAAGAAAGCCTATATCAACATGTGTGCTAAACCATCAGTTCCTTGGTTTCTTAGGTGGAGCAAAGCATTCTGTGATGTTTGCAGTGGAGTGAATGCTGCCTGCTAGAATGCAATCACAGAGTGCTGCAGAAGAGGTACGTGAGAAGTAGGAATAACTGTAAGATATGCAAGTCAGTTCAGTGCATGGGAAAACACATGCTTTAGGGCTGCAAACAGCCCAGCTATGTTGAGGGGCCTGCCACCAGAGCCCATCCAGGCTCCAGTTTGTGCTGCAGGAGCAGGGCAAGTTTCTGAAACACTGAGACCTGGCTTCAGCCCATGGTCATCCTGCTGCCTTTTAAGCCTAATTTGAATAAATTAGCATACAAATTTCTTGGGTAACTTTAGAGAGAAGGCTTCCAGAGCACAATACCTTCCAAGTACATTGTGGATTGTGGCTAAGAATTGTGGTGTGCTGGTGGTATTTGATGGTAATAGCCTATTCCATTCAATTACCCTCTCCCATACCAGCTCCCATGAATTTTAAATGCCAATACAGTGTACATTCATTTTACATTAGTACATAGCTTTCTTCCCTGCTTCTGGTGATGGCTGAGGATTGTACAGAAGACCACAGCCATGTGACAGAAGTCTCCAGATTAGACTAGATCACCTTGAAGATTAGCTCCCATGTGGAGCCATGTTGTCCTGATGTGTCAGCAAGTACAATCATATTGATACTATCAAGTAATAAAATCTTTACAGCACATCACGTGAACTATGTAGGTAAAGGGGAGATGACTATTGCATTTTGGTCAGAAAAGTCTGAAAGAGTAGTTGTAATGATTCCCATCTTTAGGGTTGTCAGTTACTAATTTTATTAGAACTAGAGTTACTTTCTTTTAGGGACTTCTAGTAAAAATATATGGAACAAAGAAATATATACAGTAGTGTCTTTAACTCAGTGTGCAGAAGACTGGTTGAATTATATACCATTTTAACAACTGTATTAGACTAAAACCATTGAGGTTCAAAATGTCCCACAGTGGCTCTTAATCCAAATATGATATTTCAAAGAAATCTTACCAGTTTTGTGTGAGCCAAAGTGCTAGTAGCCAAAATTAGTTTTATTTTGTGTTTTCAGATTACACAAGTGAAAACTGGCATAACAAAAATCTTCACATCTTCTGTTGTAGTGGTTACTAGAACTTAAAAATTGAGAGAGCTTCCTATTTCTGCTATCAATCTCCATTGAATTGGATGTAGTTGTTAACATTTAGTATTATTAATTAAAGAGAAGAATCCTGAAGAAAAAGGATCAATTAGATTCACAAGAAGTTGCTGGTATCAATCTTACTGTAAACCAAAAGACTTTAGTATGTTTGTAACAATCTTAGTTTTAAAGGTGGGGAGTGTACCCATGAAACCTGTTATTGAGCTGGAAAATGTTATGGGTTCCAGTCACCTCTGTTCAAAAAAGGTTATGTGAAATTAGAGGAAGTGAAGAGGAATAGTTGGATGATAAGAGGAAGTAAAAAGGTCTGTCATTTCAGAAGTGTCTAACAGTTCATGGCTTAGCCCAATTTATTTACCCTGGCAAAAGCGAGAACGTAACTGCTCTCTTACAGATTTTGGGGTAAACTCAGTGGAAGTTCTACCTAAGAGAAGGGGCAATGCTGGCACAAGCACAAACAGACCTAGAATAACCATGCATTAATTTGAACTGGAAATTGGAAGAGGATTTTTGCATACCAGGGATCAAACTGCCCATTACAGTAACAAAGACAGGAAGCTGCATAGAATGCTATCAATTCCAGAAGAGACAGAGGTGTCCTTCCCGATTCTTTGTTTTGGTGCCACCAAGTCCAGGAGTGCTGATTTGATTTACATGGGTGTTGGACTCTGAAGAGACAACAGGAAATAATGAGTTCAGAGAGTTTGTACTGAGTCTGAACTAGGCACACATCACCAGATCAGCATGAGTGTATTTCTGCCTTTCTTCTCCAGAGCCTTGTTTACAATTATTGGTTTGGACTTCTTTCTTCTTTTCATATAGATCATAATGTATAACTCAGACTGTGATTACAGTGAGCATTCTTCAGTGTGGCATAGCCACCTTGTGCAGATATTCCACCTGCTTTTTCCTTTCTCGATGCCAGTACTTGTGCTATGCCAGTACAGCTGTTTATATGATCATGCAAAGAACTGGATCAGAGCACTGATCCAGCTGAAAAAATACCTTTGTATTTTATCTTTGGTATTTCTAATTCAAATCACACCCTCACTTTGGTTGCTACACTACTGCATAAAGGGTTGTGCCAGCACAAAGTAGGTGACTGAAGGACAGGTAGGAGTCACTTGAGCAATTCAAACAGCACTGTCATCCTCAGTCTGCTCAATCTGTGGTTTGCAACCCCTCTAGGCCAATGAAAGAGCTACATGTTGTTGATGACGGTGGTGCCATTCATCTTTCCCACCTCTCTCTTGTAGCTCCTGTTGTCTTTTCAGTTGCCCAAACCAGGCCTCAGCAGTCCAATTGAGGTAGCATTTGGAGATCAGGAGCACCAGTCAGGGGCAGCAGAGCCAAACACTTCTTACAGAAGCTCTACCTGCTTGTACAGCTTGAATGAATCACTTGGTTTCCCTACTTTCTGGAAACTACATTTTTGGAGATCCAAACTAGAGGTTTTCCTGATAAGAATGTTTTGGCAGAAAATAGTTGAATTTCCTTTTATGGAATGCCCAAAATACTGGATTCTGGGAAGATCTGTGCCTTTGTCCTTCACAGATGGTTCTATCTCAGCTGCTTATAGGATCCTTTCTTTCCTGTCTTTGTTAGGCAGATCCTACCCATCAGAATGCCACCTCTAGGGCACGGACAGAGCCTGTACTGTGCCACCTGTAGGACTCCTGTAGAGCTGGCTGGAGCACCTCTGTTAAAGATTTGGTATGCAAGCAGTAGCTTTGCAAACCTTCAGCAACATCTTGCTTGTAACTACTTTTCTACTGCTTATGGGTTTAGAATAGTAACACCTAGTCCTGTACTAAACAGATACTTAATAAGGCAACATTGTAATAGGACTCCCATGGAATTACACATTATATTAACGCCAAATGAGTTCATTCTAAATTCATTATGAATGATTACTTGGAATACCAAAGGAATTAATAATCATTAGCCATTTACTGTGGAGGATTGCTGAATAATTACCAGATACAGCTGTTTTAAGAATTTACAAGCTTTCCTGATCAGGTTTCTTTCTGAAAGAATCATTAAGTGCAACTTTCTTTTCACTGGAGAGTTCTACTTTTATTTCGAATCTGTGCTCCTTGTTCAATTGCATTCCACTTCTAAAAGCACTTCAAAGATAGTTACTCAGCCTAGTTCATTCACTAATGGAATTACTTTCCTTATCTCCATTTTGTCTATGTGTCTCAGCCTGCTTTATACAACACATCTGAAAGGTTAATAAACTTTAAACCATGTTGGAAGACATTCAAGGGCAGGGTGACTCTGACATGAGAAAAAGAATGCAAAAGTGTTGTATTTATGACTTTGTAGCAAGTAAATTCTGAAAGTAACAATGTCCAAGGCCTTTGATTTGGTTCCTGAAAGTTCCCTCTGTTCCTACCAGCATTTGAAGACTCAGCTGTTTTGCATATCAGAGGTAGCTGGCTTGGGAGACAGAAGGGATTAACTGTTCACTTTTGATGAATTTATCCTTTGGGTATAAGCTTCCACAAGAGTTCTACATCTTTGACAGCTTATTTATGCTGTCTACAATAGCCACACAGTTGTAACTCCTGTCATCCTGATAAACTCAGTGTTGAGCTTTTCTGCATAACTTCTCATCATAACCATAGGCCTGACAATATACATCCAAAGATGAGATTTATTATCTGTTGATGTTAGGAGAGTGACTCAGGTTACAAAGTTAGGTAAGCACAACTATGAATGCTTGGGTTTAGGTTGTCTGGGGTGGGGTGGGTTCCTTCTTGGTAAGACAAAATCAGAGGTCTAAGGTGTTTGTGCACCTTAGACCTCCCAGATTAAGGCTGTAACCCTTCCATTCTGTCTGCAAGCAGTGCTGTTCTTCTAAGCATGCACACTCTTATTTGTGTTTGTCACCTGAACCCACTCAGTGGGTTTTGTAAATGCCAGCCTGCTGCAGACAGCATTTGCACATGAAGTCATTTAATTCAGGTGAAGTTTTGGTTCAACTATAGAATATTCCCACTGAATCCAGGGAAGCCAGTGTTTGGCCCCTGACCTATAACGTTGCATTAAACCTGTATGAAGCACAGTCCTGTGTCTTGTTGATTGGCAAGATAGCAATACAAATGGATTTGTATTTAAGCAAAGGCTAATGCTATATGATACGTCAATGCTGCCATAAACCAATGCTTAGGAAATCATCTTCATTTAGAACTATATCCCAAGATGAAATATATGAAGATAATCGCTTGCATAAATAACTGATATATTTTTTATATATTATATAAGTATAAATAATATATTTAACATGATTCTTACTGAGCTGATTATAACCAGAATGAGATCAGCGATTCCTCTTTGAGACTGAGCTGTGGCACGGGGTTACTGCAACCCTTGGTATGTTCTGACTGAAGTCAAGGGTTTACATGGGTGAGGAGAGGGCTGAGCAGGACACACTCCCTGCCATCCGGGTCCTGAGAGTTGGCCACCAGATGGCAGACACAGTCTCCTATGGAACAACGATCTTTGATGTGACCTACATAAAGAACAGCTGCATCTTTCTCCGTTGAAAATGATAAGATAGTGCCAAGTACGCTGAAGATAATGGCACTTTCTGAAAGCTGTTGTCAGCTTTTGCACTTGAAGCTTTTTATTTTTTGCCTTTCTCTGTTACGATTCTCACCTTGTGCCAGGGAAATATCTTTTATTTTTATCACTAGTCTCAGTTATAGTTGTTAATTCAATTGGATTTGAACTGAGTTCTGTTAAGCACAAAAATGATATAGCCAAGGTTGTCTGCAGCAGCATGCAGACTCTACATTCACAGACTCACAGAATTGCTAGGGTTGGAAGGGACCTCTGGACATCATCTGGTCCAACCCCCTGCCAAGGCAAGGCTGCCAAGTACTGGTTACACGTGAACGTGTCCAGGTGGGTTTTGAATGTCTCTGATGAGGGAGACTGCAACCTTCCTGGGCAGCCTGTTCCAGTGCTCTGCCACCCTCAACATAAAGGAGTTATGATAAAGGGGTAGTACAGGGGGGTAGTACAGAGGGGTTGTACAAAAAGGCTAGAGAAATTCATTTGCTTCAACAAAAGTCTTGTCTGTTGTGAATACCTATTACACCTACTATTGATGAGGGGAAAAGCAGACGTCTGGCCTTATTGATAAGGAAAAGAAGCAGATGCCTGGGCCTGTTAATAAGGAGGAGAAGAAGATGGTCTATGGCCTGGACACCTGAGGGCATGCATGAAGACCAAAAGGTGAAAAGTTTAAGAAGAAGAAGACTCATTTGCTTCATCTTGAAGACCCCTATTCAGAGGAGGAAGACTCATTTACTTCATCTGGAGACCCCTGCCCATGACCAGAAGGGGCACCTTACGAATATGTATAACTTTAGAGAGTAAATGTAGAGGGAAACAGTGAGGCATGCATGTCTTTGGAGGAGCTATCCCCCATGCGTCTCAGCTGAATAAAGCATACCTACTTTACAGCTTTAACGAGTTGTGGAGTCTATCCGCGCATCAGTTATTCCTTATGTTGAGGTGAAATTTACTGTGTGTTAGTTCATGGCCATTGCTCCTCATCCTGTCAATGGACACCACTCCAGTTGTCACCATCCTCCTGGCATCCACCTTTGAGATACTGACATGCATTAAGGAGATTCCCTCTCAGTCTTCTCTAGACTAAACAGGCTCAGCTCCCACAATCTCTCCTTATAAGAGAGGAGAAATTTAATCCATTCAACTGCATTGTAGCAGTTAAAATGGATTAAATACTTGTATTTAAAATACATGTATAAATAGGCATGGATTTGTATTTTGTTTTTACTGGATAACTCTGGAGTTCTCTGCATCATTTATTTCAGTGAGCAGCACACCAAGGATGAAGCACTGCTGTAGGGGTATGCAAAAGCAACATCACATGCTGACAGCTCCAAAGAGGCATGAAAATAATACTGTAAATGCAAAGTGTAAGGTCATTAAATGAACACTGGTTTTACCTGAAACTTAAGAGATAGGGACCTTGAAGACTAACACAATTGTACAAGTGACCGTAACTGCAGTAAATTCAGAGGGCCTCCTTTTCCTTTATTCTTGGAATAAACATTGTTCTGATTCAGTGTTTGGAAGGCTACTTAGTGAAATTCTTCATTCTCCAATACATTGTTGAATTTCACTACATTTTTATAACAAAAAAAAAGGCAGGAAGGAAAATAAGGATTTGTTTTGGAATAAGTGAGCAGAAACACAGGTGCAAATTCACAATGCACATCAAAGACTCCTCTGCACAAACAGGTACAGATGACTGCATATTTGCTCAGAACTTATTCTATGCCGATTCTGATCCTGAGCAGCCAGGCAGAGCAAGCGCATTTATTAACACTGTGTAGCCTTACCATTATTGTTTGGATGGATGCTGGTATCCTGCTCTGGAAATCTCATGTACAGTGTTAGTGTACAACTCCTTGGAGGTGAATAAACTCATACTTTATGTGTGTCAAGAATGACCCACCCAGTTAAATAGTTACTAATTGGTAACTTACTATACTACACACTGGCTCTATGCCACAACATTCCCACTGCAGGGAAGCTCTTAAGTATTTTATAGTTGTGTAGATGTCAGCATTTTTATATCACATTGCAAGAAAGCTATCAATATAATTTGATCTTGAGAGAAAGAGGGAGAGAGAACATAAAAGCTCAAGTACTGTTCATATACTCTGATTACCTTTTTCCTGCTCCCAGAGCTGTGTCATTTTTCTTATCCAGTTCGATCTACCCTCCAAGGTCCATGTGGTGTTACTATGCCAGTGGTATTGCTTCAAGTATGTTTTATATAAACAGAAGAGTCTATGGCTTGAGTTCATTTACCTTCTTCACAGGGTTGTGCATGTCTCCCTGGAACAGCAGGAGCCCAATGCAAGACAAGCCTTCAGTGCTCAGCTAACCTGAGGACAGACTCAGCAGTCACCCACTCTCCAAACCACAGCTGGGGCTAGACATTGCCTGGTTATCTTTCAATATACACTGAGCCACATGGAGATGATAAGAATTTTAACTAGGGGCTTGCTTGCTCAGCCAGTTGTGCTAAACAGCTGTAAGGATTCTCACAGCCCATCAGTGAGGAAGTGTAAAACTCCCTGTGTGACAGTTTAAAAGTAAATGATGGTTCACAGCACTTGTTGTTTGCTTCTGAAGGCTTGTTTATTATAAGAATGTTTAAATTAATGTGCTATACTGTGGACATTAGGTTAGTGCCTGGACTTAAGATTTCTTACTGCCTGCATCATCAGTTCACTAAACGATAAGCTCTCGTAAGTCACTTTCTTTTAGTGTTTCAGCTTTCCCATGTATGAAATAAGCTTAATGATCCTTTCCTCTAAATGGTATTTTCAAATCTGTGTATGACTGAAATTACTAGGGGTTTGCCTCTGTTAAAGGTATATATTTTACACTGCTGTAGCTTAACTGGTATTTACTTAGTTTTACCTAAACTAAGGCTTCTGTGTATGCGCAACCAATTTATTGTTTTCCATGCTAATGCTGTTTTTCTTTATATAGATAGGTCCTAAGCGTCTGGGTTCAGCTGATAAAGTTCTGTTTTCAGTTGTCTGCTCCTGCACAATTGGTCATTAAGTTCAGCAATCTTGGGATTAAGCTGAAGGAGTTGTAATTAAAAAACCTAAGTGTCAAATATGGTTGTGGGATGGTCACAGTCATTTTACAGATATCAAAAGTGCAAAGGAAACACTAGTGGTAAAAGAAGTTTCTCTTTTCCTTCCCTGAATCTCATGTATTTGTAATAGATACAGAGTCTCCCAGTTCCTTACTTTTCTCCCACACTCCTGTGTTTTGAATGCTAATCATAGGGCACAGAGAATGTTCACAGAGGGAAGGTACATGGCTCTCTTCTATTTCAAGTATGGACACATCCTTTTAATTGAATGCAGACAGCAGATGGTATGGCTTTTGTGGCGTCATGAACTCTAGCACAATATAGTCAGCCACTGCACAGCATGGTACAATTTAAAGCTGAGTAAATATGGGGAGAGTGAAGCGTTAGGGGTGGGAAGGCAGTAATTCCTGGGACATTTGTTCGATTTTGATTTTACAAATTGACCATGATCCTGTTCTGCTTCACTCACGTTCACTTTATGCTCTGGAAAACTCTTTTCCTGCCAGGATCATACCCCCAAGCAAATGTTTTACAAAGTTTTTAAAACTGTCAACACAAGCCTCTCCATTGGAAAGTTTAATGTTTTCTTTCATATGAAATGTGAGGCTTTCAAGTTACTTTCTCTCAGACTTCAGAAAAGGAAGTAGGCAAAAGACCAACCCAGAAATCACATCAATTCCCAAGCCATGAGCATGAGGTAAGCTCTTTCCTAGGCACAGGTGGAATCTCTCATGAAATTGACTTGGAATTTTCTGAAGCTTTTCCTGATCAGAAATTTCTTTTTCCATTAGAAGTCCCCTTCTCGCCTGATTCAGACGTTCCACCCCTCAGTGAGTGTGTTCTTCTGAATCCATCTCGTTTTAGCCCTGTAAGGAAAAGTGTTGAAACTACAGACATTTTCCTAAGTCAGGGAATATTTTCCTGTTCAAAACTCACATGCCCTGTTTATTCTGTCATTGGTTTAAAGCTGTACAACTTAGGAGCAGCAGAGGCTTTGTACAGAAGAAAGCAGCTTAGTAAGTAAAATTGAGAAAATAATACAAATTAGAGAGGATTCTTTTCATTGAGTTGTAGCATACCCTGACAAGTGATATGCCAGTAAATATAGGAGTGCATAGCAAATATATTTAAGTTTAATGAAACCTTAACCCCCAACATTTACTAATTTAAGGGCTTACTGCAGTATGCTGTGACAAAATATTTGGGTATAGACAGACTTATTTCTAGTTCCTCTAGAATTTAATGCCGGTATGACATGATCTATATTCAGTCCCAAATCTGTGAGGCTGCATCAAGAGACAGCCAGTATGTGACCATAAAAGAGAAGACTTGTAGGAGGCAGCATTTGCTAAGAGGCACCGTTCTTTCTCAGTTCAGTACAAGAGCTTGCAAACTACACTACATCCTCCAATGTGCAGGATTTAGAGCTGAGAAAGTGTACAACTGACTGTGTGAACTCAAAGACAGTGTTATTGACCATAAAACTATTAGATATAGCAGTGTTTCTACTTTGTAGAGTTTAACCATAATGATATACCATGATTTATGATATTTAACATTTTACTGAAGTCTCATTCCATGCCTGAATCTTGTCTCGTTCTCTGGCAGAGTGCAGTATGGGCAAGTATTAACTAGAAATTCAGAAATTATTAGATAGAATACATTAATGTGAAAGAACACCAAGGAGAGCGGTGGTGAAGTTTAGTGGACCTTTGTTTTCCATGTTTTTAATCACCTGGTCTATGTTCCTGTTCTTCTGAACAGTTTCTTGATTCTAAATAGACATGTTCTTGTACTAGAATGTGGGATTAAATTAATTGCATTTAAGAAATGGAACTCACTTTGCACATAGCAACGCTTGTTGAACTTGTGTTACATATTACTCCAGAGTTTCATAAAACTGGGGAAAATGGGAGGGTATTTTTTGATTTTCTCTTTCTCCCTAAATTCATTAACTAAATAAAATAAAATTCCAATCTATGGTGCCATTCCCACATGAATCTTAGGAATACTTTTCTTCAGATTAAGACTGTATCCTCAGCCAGTGAAAGGAGCTATGCCAATCCACAGCAGCTGGGAATTTCCTACCCTGCTAACTGTGTGTGGCAGTGGATTTGATAGGCATAGAACACCTCCTATATGCATTCTAAATTACCCAGCAGACTTCTTGACTTTTAACATATGAATCTCTTGCATGAATCAGAACTCTGCTGCTCCAAAATATAGCTTTTATACTTTGTGCAAACACTTGCTAAACAATACACAAGACTGTTTGTCTCTTGGTACTAAATAAGGTATGGGAACATAGAGCCATGGAAGTATCTAATGTACTTTACATCTGAGTAGTGAAAAATATTTAACTTCTTTATTTTTTTCTGTATGAAGAGAAGGGTAAGACATGTGCAGGTGTAGTAATTCACCCTGAACCTGTCACTGCCCATATCCTGCCACAGTTACTTAGGAATCTGTGCAGCTTGTTTCATATTTTCATATTTTAACTAATATAGTGTATGATTCCAAATAGAGCAAGGATGCGATCTCAGGACACTGTTTTGAAGACATTTTCTCCTTGTTTTACTATAACATATTTTACCATTATTCTATCCTGAATGAAGAAATCAGTGGAATCTTGAAAGAAAAAATGTATCACTTTGTTTAAATAGGCACTAAAATGGAAACTGAGCTTTTGTCCCTGATTTCTGCTGATCTCCACATTATTTCCAAGGATGTATAATTGAATTGTTATCTTGATTTTCATACAGGTCAATGGCATCCATGCTACTGACTCACACACATCATAAAAGTATATTTCCAAGGGGTGTGGATATAGGTGGGCTGATCAGCTTGGGCTGGTTTATAAAAACCGGGGCCTCAAGCCATCTGCACATCTCCATTCTTTGTTCCAGCTGCTACTCTGCTCTGCAAGCCACATCACCAGGGCAACATGGCATTTACAGGCAAATATGAGTTTGAAGGCGATGAGAACTATGATGACTTTGTGACCAAGATTGGTGAGTGTGTTGTGGGTGTAAGACTTAAAAGCCTTTTTCTTTTTTTTTTTTTCTTTTTTGAAGTGCTTTTTACTGAAATATGCTGAGATCCAAGGGGGCTAAAAGTGGTAGAATTGATCTACACTTCAGCAAGGAGATTCAGTTTTCATTCTTATAGCACTTAAGCACTGCTAGCTGCAGAAAATAGTCCTCTTCTACAGAATTAGTACTTCATTTCAGTGGCAGTAGAATGAAGGGGCACGTTGTTTGCAGTATGATCATTGTAAAGGTCACTTTTCTATCATATTCATGAGTAGGGGTATAAATTTAGTATGAAAACACTTGTCAAAATCTTCCACAGTAACAGGTTTCTGTGAGTGCTTTCAGAAGACTGCACAAATCTGTTTCAGAGATTACCCCATAAAAGCTTTTATGGACACTATGATCTGAACACATAAGTTCAGTGCTTGTGTTTATTAATTTAAATTCACCTAGCACATAGTGAATAGGTGCGTGCAGCTACATAGCAAAGGCACATACAAAAGTTCATACATGTTAAACTGAACGCATCTGCACGTGGAGGTTAATAGAAGGGGTTATTTGCACATATGTTGTACCTGTACATGTATTCTGTGTATTCTTTCTCAGGGAAAACCATGTAAGACTAAAACTTATTTTAGCAAATGCACTGCTGTGTACCTATAGTTTCCTTTATACCAGTAATTTAAAGTCAGAGCTTTGATATTGCTGAGGACAAACATACCATTAGCATGCTTCAATTCAAATACAGCTGATAAGCTATTAGATTTGATAGACTGTATGTTTCTATTGATTAAGGTCTCCCCAGTGACAAGATTGAAATGGGAAGGAATTGCAAAATAGTCACTGAGGTGGTGCAAAATGGAAATGACTTCACCTGGACACAGCATTTCCCAGGAGGCCGAACCACGACCAACATATTCACAGTTGGCAAGGAAGCAGACATGGAGACAATGGGTGGTAAAAAGTTCAAGGTAAACTCATTTAGCTCCTCAGTTCTACCCTGTCTCAGTTGTCTTTTAATTTAGGGTGAAAATTAAATCTGTTTCAGGCACATCTTCCTTAACTTGATTTCCTCATCTGTCATAGCTTAGAAACACGGAATTTGCCTCCATTTCTTGATGCCCCTAGCAAACTATTTCAATTGAGTTTTAAAGAGAGCTTCAGCTTCAGAACTGTATGTACTAATAAAGAATGAGGGTACAGTGTCAAGAATCTACTGTTGTTGCAGCTCAAGCAAACATAATGCTCATTGCAACTCTCTACAGTTATTTGGCAGCTGTGTCATGGTCCAGCAGCTGCAGTTTGCTGAGAGGAGTGCTGTGGTCTCTAGCTTTGACCAGGCCTGTCTGCAGTGCTCACCTTTTGAAGTCACCTGTGCCTGAGCCTTAGACAAAAGGCTGTGTAAATTGAAGGTGGGGAAAAAATATCTCTGCATCTCCTTCCTATTGGAAGTACAGAGCAACCTGCAAGTTAAGCAGACTCTTGCAAGATGGAACATTACACAGTAATGATCTGCTCATGCCACAGACAAAATCTGGATACAAAACCTGCTGTAAAATTGTTGCTTTACTTACCTTATTAATTTCTCAACTATTTAAAGGAATTAGACAGTTTGGGATAGTTAAACTCTGCATCTTTGAGGTATCCAAAACCCTGCAATAGATAGCTGGATAAATGCTTTATACATATTGGAGAGAGAGGACAATCGGTAGTTGCATTAGGGAGCTGAGGCAAACAGAGCATAGCAATAGCATTGCATGATTTTCAGAACTTTTTTAGTCACACCTTTTTGACTGTGAAAGGTAAAAAACTATGTCTTTGGCTTCGAGAAGTCTTTGTGAAACTTGACAGAATAAGACACAATTCTACTTGGTCAAACTATTGCAAAGTTAACAATTCTGAAATACTCCAAATTCCATTCTTTTTGGCTCTCACACTTCAGCAATCAAAGCCTATTAATTAGCCAAAGATGGAGGCAGAGTAAATGACTCAGCAGAGAAACCACTGCCTTTTAGTATAGTATTGCCAGGCAAGACATAAATTAGTAAAATGGTTTTCTGGTACATGGTAGAATATATCCACTCTTCATTTTGCAAATTAATATTTTTTCCCCTTGAAGTGTAACTGCTTCATTTGTCTTTATTGCTAAAAGCACAGATAAGACTGATTAGTTATACAGACAAGACTGGGTTTTTTTGTGATGGAATTACATATCTAGTTTTGGTGGTCAGCTGGGCTGCTGTACTATTTCTGACCTTCATAGTAGCATCCTGGCATACTTCTTCTATACAGAAGAAGCTTTTAATAGCACTTGGTACAGGATCTAGGGTAAAGATCCACATCACTTGTGCACAGTGATTTTTGTGCTGCTTGCAAGCAGGTTATTGGTATCTGAGAATGCTACTTGTTGGACTGTTAGATGAACATTTTTCTATTTAAATTGTGAACATATAAGAAGTAAAGAACCAACATTCGAGTCTTGCTCATGAAGCTGCATATGTAATACATAACAACATTCTTAAAGGTAAAAACTTTAAGCATCAGGTGTACAGGTGTTTAACATATATCTGATAATAAAAATGCCAGTAACCCCAGGGAACATTAAACCTTTCTCTATTACAGGCAACTGTAAAAATGGAAGATGGGAAATTAGTAGCTGATTTTCCCAACTATCGCCAAACTTCAGAGATTTCTGGAGGAAAGCTTGTGGAGGTGAGTTCTCAAATATCCAGGTTAGCTTATAAAAACAAACCCAACTAACAAAAACCCCCTCAAAAGCAGCAGGCTTAAAATTCTGAGTTTTAGACAAATGAGATAATTGTTCTCCAAAAAGCAGTAAGTGATTCCTTTCAGGGTGGATGAGCATCCTTTCTTGATTCACAGAGTAAGTTACTTGCAGTTTGTCTCTGTTGAAGATGCACTCAGATATAACTGGCACAGATGTAAGTCAGGAAAATTTTTGAGAATCAGAAAACATGATGTTTGACAAGCCTGTTTACAAGTTTTACTGTAAGTATTGTAGTTTCTGTGATCTTCCAAAGCTATGTTGCCATTTTGTTGATAACTTTGTGTTGGTGAAACCATGTCTAAACCAGGATACATTTAAGTTATCCCTAAACCACTAAAGCTTTTTGTGTAAGAATATTTTTGCACTGTATATTTCAAACTTGACAATGACGTTAAGCTTATTTTTTAGATGTCTTTTACCAAAGGGTAAATGTTGCTTCAGTAAAGGACAGGGTCTGTGAGACAATCAGCCGGTCTTTTCATTTGTGACACTGAAGCTTTAATTGCACTGTTCAACCCAATTTTAATTTGTTCTTTATTCCAGATTTCTACTTCTTCTGGTGTAGTCTACAAAAGGGTCAGCAAAAGGATTGCTTAAGGCAGTGAAGCCAGTCTCTTCCAGTGCACTGGAAAACATTCAACAATACAAATAAATACAGATTGTCTTTCCCACTTTCTTTGTTTGTATTTACAAACATGAAGGATTGGTTTTCAGAGTAATGTTATCCTCAAAATTAATCTTACCTCATGCCTGAAGATCTGACAAATACTCAGAAAATCAGAATGCAAAAATCAGAAGATGCAACAAAGCATTTGATGATGCTGTCCAGTCTAAGTATTTCAGGATATGATGCATACTTAGCTTTTTCAAATGTTGTCTTCCACCAACTTAATAGAAGTTCTATTCAGCTTCTGTGTAGAGAATGGGACAGTACTCTGCCCAAAGTGTACATCAAAATGCAAGTCCTGATAAATGTCTTTTGTCCTATTACTGGTTGAAGGGCAGAAATCTAGGAGCTTGAAAACAAGAGAAAGTCAGTGTATCACTCATTAAAAGATACACTTTCATACTGCTATCATGGTTTTCTCATTGCAATCAGTATCCCATCTTGACCCGAATTGCTAGAAGATATTTAAGGTTTTACAGACAGGCTCCTATGAAGAAATGTGGAGTCGTATTTTCTCAATTGAATCCTGTTATTTAGATAAAGTGCATGTGCAAACCTGTTTTTTTGACACAGCAGGAATTAAATATAAAAGGCTTTGGATTCACTGTTCTAAATCACTTCTGGCCAATACTGTGTTCACAACGATTTTCTCTTTTCATACTCTTTTTTTTCTGATTGGGTACATGACTGCTAATGCCAATCATTTTAGTATGTTGCATTAAAAAAGGCTTTTGATTCCTTTTTATATTTTTTCCTCAATAGAGATTACTACATTTTCCAGCTGCAGCAAGGTTTCATCCAGACTCCATCAGTTTACCCAAAACAGGCTACGTGTGTCTTATGACCAGGTGTTACTCAATGTATTACTTACTCTGCAAGGCAAAGCATAATGCTGAACTCTAAACACAAGTCAAATCTGAAACCTGTTCACTCTTGAGACATTCTTTTGGTATTTGCACAAACAAATCTACTGATTTCATAGAATTCTGCTGAAATTCAGCCTCTTCAGTTATATGAAATTACATTGAGAAGCAATAAAGGATCTCTCCAGGCTTACTCCTTGTTTGAGTTCAGGTGAGCTACTAGATTGCTCTGCAAATATGATATCTTAGAACGTTTGGGTTTGGCCTGTCATACTCAATGCTTAATGAATTACACAGAGTGACCCATAGAGTTAGGCAGAGGTAGACACTCGGTAAATGTTATATGAAACTAAAGCTTATACTAGAATTAAGGGATAGTGCTGTTTTGTCTGAACCATTCATGCCCCCAAGAACCTTCTCTGAAGCAGGTGATACTGATACCTCATGACTCCCTGCTTTGAAAACAAAATGAAACAAGGCACCACTAATTCCAGTTCTAGACACAACTACATTTAGCTTACACAACTGATGCATTTTGTTTCCACATTCTTCATGTGATCAACTCACGCCTCATTATACAGACAACAATGCTCTGAAAGGAAGGGTGGGATTCTTATCTAGCCTCTCTAGAAAGCACTTAAGGGATGCTTTCACATGGGAAAAGAAATGCATTGCTGCCTTTTCAGCTGGCTTGTCTTGAAATGGCAGCAGAGAGCAAAATAAACCCCTTGTGGGGTGAAACTTGCACGTAATTGTCACCAAGAATCCACCAGTTTGGCTCACAGTTGCTAGTATCTAGACGTCTCAGTAAAAAAATAGTACTAAGCTAAATTTTGTTCAGCAACACCTGCACGTTACTGATGAGTTGATTACACTGATCAAAGAGCATTATATACACTTTAAATTCTTCACTACAGTGTGTAAAACTTGCTAAAATAAAAGGATCAAACAGTGGCTTTGACAACGTTGCAGACACCAAGTTGTGGCTTTCTTACAAATAGGGAGAGGGTAGTAGCTTCCTATTTATAAAAGCAGCAAGCTGCAGCTGCAAGATCTTTAAAATTCATTTTAACCCTTGCTGTCTGATCAACATTGGCAGACTTTTCCCACCTGTATCCCTGCTACAGCTCTTGTCACAGCTCACTAATATATTTTGGGTTTTTATTTTAATGTCAGCTTTCTGTTTGCTTATGGTTACCTGTGCCACATCCTTCCCTGTGAGCAAGTAACTAGTGCCATAGCCCATTTTGTATTCTGAGCCATGTTTTGCTGCATTTGCTTCTGCAGCAGCTTTTCTTGCTTCCAAGGCTGCCAGGGAAGTACAAGCTAATCAACTTGTAAAAATTCTGATCTATGACTATGCTTCAACTGACAGCATCAAACAGCACAAGCACAATTTAAGAAAAACTCATTTGTTTAAAAATGAACTCAGCTTTGCATGCACCTCTGCAGCTCACTCCAGACAGAGCTGTGGTAAAAAGGCTTCAGAAAAGCAGCTTTATGTTGGCTGCACTTTTACATTTGCTCTTCCTGATGAGGTGTTTTGACAAAAGAGAAAAACAAATAACCAGAGACATGAAAAAGTATTTACCTAGGAATTGAATTTGTAGAATTGCCACCAACATTCAAGGCATTGTGCAGAGAGCTGTCAGTCAGCAGTATTAAGCCAACTCAAATTCTAATAAATCTCTTCCCTTTCAGAGGCTGCTCTTGGACTTAATCTGCCCCAACTCCACCCATGATACAACAGCACATATGGAATATGGAAGTCAATGCACAATTCCTGCTTAGAATATAGAGTCACCAGAAGAAAGACTGAATGTACAGCTGTGGTCTCCTATTCAGTCTGTCGTCTCCTCAGGTAAGATGGCACCTCCAAAATACACTGGCCACCTGATCTGCTTTTATATCTCCACCTTGTCTTTGCACATTTTCTGCCTTTCTTGTGCAGTGACCAAATTCCTCATCTGTCTAGTTTTTCACAATTTAGTTTTTGGCAAGGTCTTTCCAGCACAGGTCTTACCACTCTTCTATAAAACATTGTGAGTGCTGAGATCAATTATTTTGAAGGTATAGACATGTGCTTTTTATTAGCTGTTAAAAGCTAAGCAGAAACCGCAAAAAGAAGAAGGTACTTTAGCTGTGTGGCTTGTTTATTAGAAACTTTCACTGGGAACTTAGCAAGTATTGTTACCATTAAACACAATGGCAGTCCAAAGTATAACACTGCACATGATGCAGAAATTATAAGGGTAATAAAAAACTCCCCCCAACAGTACTGCCATGTGCATGTAGTTCTGCACAACTCTTAAAAGACAAAAGCACACACTGAAGTTTTCTGAAAATAAAGTTTAATATAAATACAAAGCTAACAGAATAAAAGACAAAGTTCTCTAAAGTTCTAGACTAATCTCTGATGCATACTGCCTCCTCAGTTATAGTCTGCATCTAAAAAAAATCATCCAAGAAGATTGCTCCAGCCTGCTGAATGGAAGAAATTAGTAGCTTGATACCAGAAGTTGTGTTCATGGTACACAAACACCCATTAGCATTCAGGCTCATTTTTTCCCCTCCACCCTAAAACACCATTAAAAGTAAGTCTCTAAAAATATAATTTAAAACAGCACTATGAGACATAACTTGAAAAAAGTGTCCCAAGTCAGTAAAAGCATATTGCACATTACGTGTATTGCTGTCCTGAGAGCCTTCAGAGAGAAGGCAACCCAAGAGTACTGCCTTCAAACAAATTTACAGTAGGTTGCATATATCAAAACTAAAGGTTCACATTTGCAGAAGTCAATTTCTTGTAAAAATATACATTACCATAAAAGCCTCTACAGTTTTCTGAACTATGTGCCCTGGTTTCAGTTGAGAAAGAACCCTCTGGATACATGACAGTAGGTGTGCATCTCATTGCAAAGCTGCAACAGGATCTTCAATTTACCAGCTACATTTTCCAAGAGAATGCAAAGATGGTATTGAAAAATACTAAGTCAGCACTGCAGTCAAACTCTCATTTCACAGTAAAGTTAACCAGTTCCCCACCTTTGAGCTACTTTTAACACCAGTTCTTCTGTCCTGAGCCCAAGCTACTGCCAGAAGTCATTGAGCCCGAAAGACAAAATAACTGAAGGCCGTGAAACTTTTAAGAGGTTTTCCAGGAGGATTCCTTCAAGTAACATTAAATCCCCGATAAAGCTCATGAACAATTTTATTAACAATAATCTCCAGTCTCAAAAGCAGCAGCATGTTAAAGATGTAAGAGATGATTTAAAGTCTTGTTTTTTGTTTCTAACAGTGATGTTCTGTTCAGCAGCACCACGTTCAGATTCCAGGAGAATTTCAAGTAAAAAAGTATTTGATAGTCTTCCAGCCAGTTTTTCTTTCTTTTCTTGTATTGTAAAGTCTTACTCCTGAACTACCACTCCTGGTCAAAAGAAACAGAAAGTGTTCTACATGTAGATTTCTGCATAAACAAAGTTCACATTTAGCTGATGCCAATTTTGTTATATTTTAGTAAAAGCTTCCAGTAGTATAAGCTGCCAGTGCTCAAAGCAACACATCACTGGGAGAGAGAACACTCCATGTTTTCCAACAACAACCTCTAGATACATTGCTACTTGGCCATAAATTCAACATGTACTCCAACCTGAAGTAACTCTTCAACACAAGCTTTCAGACAACTCTATTGAGTCACTAACTGAAGATCAGAAGGAAGTAATCTCCACAGAGTCCCCACGCAGATGCCTCTCAAAGTGACACTGAGTGAGATATAGTAACAGATTTCTATTTCTCTCTCTCTCATTAAAAGGCAAAGCTACAACCCTTGGCAGTAAGGCACCAGGTTCCAGTCATCAGTGGATCCATATCAACATTGTCTGAATGGGCAAGTCATAAGGATGCTGTTTCTCTACGGTTTTAATTCAGATACACATCTTGTATCACAGAGTCTCTTCTTCGGCTTCTATTCATACCACCTTTTTCTCCTGTCAGTATTTATCAGTCAAAACACCCAGCTGCATATGAATGATTATCACTGAAGTAACTACTGCCACAGACCGTGGAAATGCAGTATTTGCTCTCTGTTCCAAATGCCACCTGCACAGCAAAGGATGTCTGGATGGGCAGAGCCTGAGCAGATGGCTGAAGGCTGGCCTCAAGAGCTGTGTAGGAGAGCAGGGAGCTATCAGTGCTCCCAGCAAGCAGATTACTGGGCCTGCGGGCCTGCTGTAAAGACTCACGATAAGCTGAGCACAGATCTTGTACTGGCCACTGGAACTGGGAAAATGTAGCTGAATGCTGTGTTGAAGGGCGGTAACTAGGTTGCTGGAAGAGACCTTGAGTAGTAGCTTGGTGACTCAGATTTCCCACTGCTTCCTGTTCTTGATGTTGAGTTGTTACTTGCTTTTTTATGTTACTGGCTTCACTGATATCATTCTCATAATATCTGAAACAAATTATAAGTAGGATTTATTAAAAAGCACTTCATAGAGGCTTCATAGAAGTGTTCCCCAGTTAGGCTACATTATCAGCTTTTCTGCCCTAGGTGTATATTGTAACCCTAGTTGCTTTCACAATTAATTTCTAATTATCCTGCTGCAATCTTCACACACAACAGGTCTATGGATTATTTTGCATCACAGATATGTTTTTACTGATGGACTGGTTGTCTTGGAATCTTAAGTCCACAACACAGAGAAATTTAAAATAGCATTTGCAGAGTATTAAAGTGCATACCTATAAAGGAACAATGCAAATTCCTGTTGGATATTAGAAAGAAATGTTTTCATGCTTATGGTTATCATGAGAATGATGACGCACTGCAACAAGTTGCCCTGACAGGTCAGGAGGTCTCGGTCCTTGATAACAGCCAAATTTGATTAGACAACATCCCAAGCTCTCTGATTTAACTTCAGTTGGCCTGCTCTTAGTAGGAGCTCAGAAGGTCAGGGATTTACATTCACAGCTTTAAAAGCTAAATAGAATGATTAAGACTGTATGTGCTCACATACCAGACCATTATTGATGCATCACAGTTATGTCCTTTACTAGAGAAAAAACAAAGAACAGTTCTGAAATGTCTCCCTGCTGTATTGTTGGAGGTACGCTGGTGTGCCTCTGCAGCAGGTGTATTGTGTGTACAATAAGAAAACAAAGGGGAAAAAAATCTTTCCTCAGTCATCTCTAAAACCTTCCAATCAACCACACAGACCACCAGCAGAAGGAAACATAATGAACACTAAATTCTGCATGCTGTTCTGCATTGCAATTATTGTTAAAATGCAGTATGTATTAAAAGTGACATGATTTTTATCTTTTATTCCTTTCCCCAAACTGAAGATGGAGACTACTAATGTAATACTGTGCTATCTTAATTCTAGCCAAATAATTACTTAAAGAAAATAAGAAAGCATCTTAGCATCTTAAAGGCACAAACAGGTTTTGTTTCTTTCTTACATGAGCATCATCTCAATGCACTGGGCAAGATGTTCCAAGGAATAGCATGTTAGCAATTCAAGATGCATTGTCCAGGCAGGAGAAACCTGCATACAGATACGTGAGGCACATACACAAGCTGCAGCAATCAAAGATGGACGAAAATGGAGGAAAGTGGGATCTACAAAAGGAAAACCAAAACCAGGAATTATACTCCTGCTCATCACTACAGTGAACCCAGTATACATGGCAAAACAGGAGAAAATTACATCCACAATTTGTTCCACACATCTCAAAGTATTAATTCATGACCAGAAAAAGCCTCTCAAAACTGAATGAAGCTTTCCTGAAGATCTCTGAGCTACTTGTTCATAACTATTATCAAGGCTTCACTAAGGTTTTATTTCAGAAAAGGCCACAAAATAGACTATGCTGAAATTCGTAGACTGGTCTCAGCTGAACCACAGTTTGGTACTGGCAATTACACACATATTAATACTAGTGTTGAACCCAGCATATGAGGATGCTGTAGTTCACTGACTCTTACATGGGCAGATATTGGAAATGATGCTACAAATAAAATCATTAAAAGTCCCATTGTTCTAAATATGCCTTGCAGCACAGGATCCTGTAAAAAAAATCATTTAAAAAGATTCATATATTGAACTGCATATCGTATCTGCAACTGACAGTAGTTCACAGTCTGTGGCAGACCTAAACTTAGATCCCATTTCTGAGAGCCTCCCCAGTTAGTGTTCTAAGCTGAAGGAAAAACTTGATCCCACCTAGAGATTTCTGAAGAGATAAGACACTTGCACACAAACAAGAGTCACCTCCCATTTGCCATCTGACTACAAAGAGAAATAATTTTGCACAGATAACTTTGTGCAAATCCACATTATGACAAGTTTTAAAGCCATTATCTCTTTCAGACTTTTGCATAATGGAAGATCATTCTAGCACAAAACTTATCCTCCTACCTTGCACTGAGAAATCAAGGAAATAATACGCATATTTCTCCAGAAAGTCTTTGACTTCAGTTGGCAAGGTGGTGGGCCAGCCATAGTAAAGGTCATTCTCTTCAAAAGACACATAGAGGTAGTAGTCAATGTAGTGTGCTGGTGTTGGCATACAGAGGTTCCAGTTGAAGTTTTCCAAAAGCAGTATTTCTATTGTAAACAAATCTTGCTTGTTTAATACCACATCCACTTTGCACATGTATGCCAGGTTATTTAAGAGCTCCAACTTTGGAACTTTATTTTCTCTTTCTTCAAATTTACCTGCAAGAAGAGATGGTTTTCAGGTAAAATTTATCATTATGATTGAGTGTCCAAAAGCCAATAAAGAACATTGCCAAACCCAGAAAGTCTAATGATAGAAGGTGCTTTTTAAAGAATGGTGAGAAAGTACAGTGACATGAAAAGGTAACAGATCAGCCAATGTATTCCTAATATCCTTTTTACAGTTTTGTTTTTAATTGTTAGTATACTATCAATGACAAATCCAGGATTATAAACACATTAGGATTACAGATAGTTTTGCTGACAATAACTGGAAGCAATCTGCTGAGGGGTATTCAGTCAAATGTGTAGAAAGCAAGCAGCATGGGGAAAACACAGCAAAGGAAGATCTAATATTGAGAGAAAAAAAGCTCCTTTGGGTATAAAAGCTAAATGCACATGCTACAAAAAGGAAGACATTAAAAACCCCTCCGCAACACCACCTTTGCCCTTGCTGCTTCAGAATTTCTCTTTGTTCCTTCCTGTCTTGGGGGGCCTCGTTAACTAAGGTCACTGAATGGCTAGGAGAAGTACACTGTAGCCAAGTGATTAACATAAATAATTCCTACAGGGTTAGGAGAGAGCATACATTTTCAGTCAAGACAGCTGAGCAAAGCTCCACCTTCCTCTAAACTGTATTTACCAGCCTACTGAAACAGCAGTGGTCTCTAGAATGACTCAATTTTCAGCAGTAAGTACAAAGTGCAGTCATTTTGTACAGAAAACCAGGATCTCGCTCTATTTCATAAAAAGCATCCTCCTTTCATAAAAAGCATCCAATAGATCTAGTCCTGGGAATCAAATCTGCTATGAGAAATACAGCAACAGTGTTACTTTGCTACAAACTTAAAACAATTAAATCTTCCTAAATTAACACTGTTACTTTACCAAGCTGAACAAGACCTGTCTACTAGACACAACTTGTTCAAGAGCTAGCAACTATCAACCAATGATAACAAAGTATTCCCAAGTTACTTTAGATCACGTTTTGTCCCACTCCGAATTCTACAATCAGATGCTCCCCAGCATTAAAAATGTGAGTGCTTTTTGTGTTACACAGTCACACTTTTGTTTTGATGAATGAAAGCCAGAGCAAGTCCTGTTGTCAAGGGGACAAGGCTGAAACTATAAAGAAGTACATTTCATTAGCAAATTTGTCACATTATCAGAACAGCCTATCAATCCATGCCAGCTTTTCTCTAGGAAAAAATAAAGGTCTCAGAGAAGCATCACTCCTATCAAATGTACCCTGACGAACTGCTTCACCCACTGCAGCAGGCAAGTGGATGGAGCAGTCACAATGTAGATCTTGCCACACAGCAGCAGTTTGGACTGACTGCTAGTGGTTGGGTAGATGATCTTCCTGGGGTTTCGCATGGGCAGCAAAACAAAGGCAGGACATGCAGGCAATTTGTTTTATTACATTTTCAGAGTCCTTGAGAAAACCAAGGAACAAAAAAGACTGCCAATTTAAAGAGTCACTAAAGTGTAAGTACTTTTTGTCCCATACACAATTAAAATCAATCCAAAAGAGGGATAAACCAGTCAAGCCTATCTAGCCCAGCATGAAGAAAAGACCTGTGGCTGCTTACACAGCTAAAGACCTACTTTTCTTTATTCCTACACTGTTCCAGAAGGTGGTAAAACAAACTTCTGAGACTCTCCCAGGCTGCACTCTGACACAAACACAGCTTCTAAATGGCCTCTAAGCAAGGCAAGAAAGAGACAAGCTATTTTAGAGACAGCCTGCTTAATTCCTTTTTTCTGTAGTGTCTTTCATCTGTTAGTACAATACCTAGTATACCACTTAGCTCAAGGCACCCAAGTTTTTAATGCCTTACTACAGTAAAGTTTAATTACTGAAGAAAATATTCTGTACATGTTACATCAACAGGGAAATAAAAACAATAATTAAGAGTACAGACTAAGTTTTACACTAATCTATATCCTGTACTGATACCCACTATTATCTTTTATTGAAAAGAAGTAGCTCAGCTGTCTTTGTCAGAACAGTTACCTGCTCAGGAAAATGGGACAATAGAGAATGGATGAGAAAACACAGTTAAACAAGAAAGTTGCCTGATGTCTGACAAGAGCGCCACATAGTTAATGAGGAATTAGGCAATAAAGGATTACCCATGCCCTAACCTGAGCCCATTTAGCACAGACATATTTTCTTGCTCTAATTGTTTTTACTGTCCTGAGTTAATTCAGCTGGTGAGAATCCACTGGCAGACTACAGCTGGGCAAAATAAAGCCAGGAAAACCATAAAAAATACCCATGTACTCTGTGAGGCAATGCAGCACTGGATGTGCTGAGCAGTAAACCAGCTTTGCTTAAATCAATGCTCACATTTAAAAGCTGTTTTCATGTCTCCATAGCAGCAAAACCCTCTTGAGGAAGAGGGGCCGTAAGAACTAAAATTGCTGGAACATTCAATGCCAATGAATGGCTGAGACGTTGCTTTTATCAGGTACTGAAGCACCTGCTGCTGAAGGGGGTTAGCTCTTCAGGGAAGAAAGGAACAGGTTTTAAGACTCAGCTAGGATTTTACAGCAACAAGCAAAAGCTGCACTGCTTTAACTATACTGATACACCATAACAGTACAGTCCCTGTGTAGTACAGTTAGAAAACTCACAGAAAAAACAATTGCAGGGGTTTAAGACTTACTGTCCAGGTGCTCGCTTTCTCCCCAGAGTTTACTGCTCCTGCAGCTGGGCCATCTGAATGGATTGTGTCAGTGCATCTCATCTACTCTGGAGCAGATGGTTTGTACAGCTTTTGACAGGCAATTTGAGCCAAGCAGCACTAAAGCAGATGGGCTATCTTTACACAATCCCTTTTTCTAACAGGACACTTAGGGCTAGAGCACCTTAATATCACTATCATTTTCTGTAATAAATTGCCCAATGAAGGTAAAGCTTAGAACTTTACAACCTGCTGCTGCTCAGCAGTGCCCCTCTAGAAGGATCTGCCTTCTCAGCTGCCAGGTGAGGCAAACTGAAAGTTCCTCAACTCCCTTCAAAGTGTTAATTAAACTAGATCAATCCACCTATTGACAGCATCAGAAAGCTGATTTTGTCTGGAAAAAATAAATCAGAGCTTATTAAAAGCACTGGGGTGCCCCGAGGTAAAAGGAAAGTAGTGATATTTTCAGTCACTTATGGGAGCATCTATCCATAGCCTGATGCAAAGACAGCATCCTGGCTTCTGTGCAGGTGTACTGGTAACTATCCTGGCTCTAGATCCAGCTGGCTTGGCTGAAGACCACTAGTCCCAGCTGTCCAGCATTACTTTCCACCAAAAGCCAGTATCTCTCCTTTTGAACAATTAAAATCACTGTACTTCACTAATGATCTTGTAGCAGCAGGAACCTACAACCTCTTATATTACCACAGTGGACCTCAAAAGGAGGTCCTCTGTCTCTAGTCATGTACCTAGCCAAAACATCTACACGGACAGGTCTTTCTGTGTTACAAAAACATGTTCTATGATTCTGATTTAGATTATAAAGTTTCCCTTAATGCAAGTGAAAGAGATGGGCTATTCTAAATACATTCCTAAAGTAACTGTTTCATCAGTTTTTCCAGCAACTTTTCCTTCCCTCCCCCAATAGCAGTTATTTCCCTTTGAAGAATTTTTACCATTCTTTTTGAGAACTGATTCAGAGGAAATAACAACCACTGATGACATTAGTAAACTTCAAAGCTTTTATAGCTGTTCTAAGGAGCTAAACTATCTGGAAGGAATTGCCAGAAACCTTCTATTATTACAGTGTGCATGCATTGCAGAGAAACATATGTCTTCAGATTAGTGAACAACTGGATGATGAGGGACACACCCCCACGTTCCTCTTAACTGCAGCACGTCCACGCTGAACGTTACTTGGCTGCTAGTGCAATTTGTTTGCAACAGTATAAACTTCTCAGTCCCTCCCAGTTATTACCAAAGTGGGAAACACTACCATTATCCAGTTTCCTTGGCTGGGGAAACTGCTGACCCAGTCAAAATGGGAAAAGATTAGAAATTAGCCCAGCTAACTAAAGGACATCTAGCAGAACGCTGCATTCTCCATCATGACAGCACTGCTGTTGTATGCTACCAAAAATAGGTGATGAAAATGTCTGTAGGTAAAGGAAAAGAGATGAGGTTTTGAGATCCTTTAGATCCAGAATAGAAGCAACAAGCTTCAAAGCAGAACACAAGCTTACAACAATTTCTAAACTTAAGAATAGTCTTCAATTTGCATTTAGTTTAGAAGTTTGCTGCTTCTGTTTCAAAAGTTGTGTCTAAAAGCTTCTCTATTATGCCCCTCCCACCCCCAAAACAACCCACACTTACAGTAATCTTGCCTCTAACTACACCTCATCTTGCTTGTGGCCTGCACACTAACCTTAACGACATGGTTTTTTTTCTAAGGAAGCAATCAGGAAGAAAACCCAGTTTCTCAGAAAGTGTTTATAACAATTACTCAAAGACAGTCTGCATTAAACAGTCCTTTTGACATGATGTATACACCACAACTATTATTGGGGGGTTTTTTGCTCTCTAAGGTAAAGGTGTATTTTTTTTCAGGAGTACAAGTCTCTTGCAACACAGCCTGCAGAGCACTTTTGCTGCAATCCTCTGCTGAAAAACCCATGCCACTTCCTAAAGCAATGTTTTGCGGGAAGTTCTAATTACTGCACTTGCACTAAGAGGCAAGGAACTGGTTTTACTCTTCTTTGCTAGAGCGAGAACTTTAAGGTGACGTCAGGTTGGTACTTGTGACTGACTCAGAATCTTTTACTCCAAAACATTAAAAAAATGTAGGTAGTACAAGTTTTCTGCCATTTCATATAATTTTGAAACTAGTAAATTAAACGTAGGAATTTCCACTTATCGTAGAGTGGCTTTTCTTGACTTGCATCACTTTGAACTACACATACCGAAAAAAGAACATTAGGATGGCCCAGGCAGTAACAACAGAGCTTACTATGCTCCCAGAAGTCTCCATACTGAGCCCTACTAGCATTTTAAACCTTACCTATACAAGTTAATGAAGCGTTAATTTCGTGCAAAGCTGCTTTGGTTCTGCTGTCAATGTTTTGTTTCTACATGTTGGTAGGAAAGCTGCCTTCACAGTAGTTAATTTTTTCCCTTCCTGTACAGGATGATTTTATTCCAGATCAAGATGTATGCATGCTACTGCATTGCTCTGATCTTAGTTTTAGAAAGACTCTCACACTCTTTAGTTCACTAGACATAGGCTTGCTCTTTTAAGCATACTGCCTTCCCCTTCACCCCCAACAGGCAGGAGTTACAAAACACTTCCCTCTAGTATTATCATAGGGCAGTTCGTGAACTTCCTTTTCCTTTGCAGTTGCATAAAGATGGCCTAAAGTTGCATTTTACTTCAATTATTTACATAATGAAAGTCTTGAAAGCTTTTTAGCTTCTTTTAAAATCCTTGAATATAGATGTGTATATTGTGCAAGTTATGCAGTTGAGCCAAGCTTATTAACAGACTGCTTTACGCCTTGATTTGGACTTCATTAGGCTTTATCCTAAGTAGGTGAAAGCTGTTAACACAGAGAAAACAGTACATGATATATAAGGAAAACAACCATCTGCTCAGAAGAAAAAGCCTTACTAGACAGCAGCCAACTTACTTGCTAGGACAAGACAGGCAAATGAAATTATGTACAGTTGCTTGGCAGTCACATCATAGCGATCCATGAAGAGGTCCAGTAGATAGATAGCAAGATGCCGGGTTGTAGAGCAGAGGTTGCAATGGTTGCTGAGCACAGTCAAGACATCAATGAAGTATCGGCGCATCCCAATCTGTGGGGAACGAGCCTTGTACACAGGCAGTTTAAGTTCCTGTAGGGAAAAAAACAGGAAGAAAGGTACTGAAACAGAAAGTATTTCAGTGTCTGGAATCCCAAACCAGCACCCACCACCTGCTATGGCAAATGCTTAGCAGCTACAACACTGATTGACATAGAAATCAGGGCTGGACTACTGCATGTTTTGACGGTCAGTTAACTTCTAATTCTTTGGTCATCCACACACTTGCCTCACCAGCATTAATCATATGGTCAAACACTGTAGTTTGACCCAGCAATAACTTGCTGTTGCTTTCTACAGAACACCAAACTTCTTGGCCATCTTAAAGGATTCCTTTTTAACTTTGTTCATCCCAATTAGGTTGTTACATAGAGTTAAGAGTTTCATTAAGGAAGAAGGGCAGGATATGTTTCCCTGATATTGCCCCCTCCTCAGCTGCCCAAGTTATTACATCTGGTGGCAAAAAAAAAAAAGGCATAGGTCTTTAGAATAAATCACATCTAGCTAGTATTTAAGGATTTCACATGGTATGTGGCTTCAGCAAGCAACAACAATGAACAAAATGGGAGAATGATTAGACTTTCATAGTTATAGCAAGTTCCAGTATTTTCTGTAGGAACCTCTTTCGGCATTTAAAGAGCTAATTATTGAACTGAGACTGTATTTCACATACAATATATGAAATTTCATTTCCAAGGGAGAATTACTTAAGTTTATGGTCTGCCTATGCTAGGTCTTCACCTGCAAGTGTTTTTACACATAGATTTGTAGCCACTATGAAAAGGGTAGCTTAACAGTGGGAGTGAAGTTACCTGGGTATACCTACAACAAACACCACTTAGACGTTGACGCTTTCTTTAGACATGGTCGTATCCTAATGCAGTTACCATGACCAGACTTGAATTAAAATGGGCCGAACACCATGCTGGTAGGCATGGATTAGAAAAATACCCTTTGGGCAAGGTGTGTATCTCAGTAATTTATCAAGGTAATACATAATTTTTGTTTTACCTATTTTTGAAAACAAATCAGAAGTGGTACAGTGCATCAGGATAAAAGTGTTTTATAATGGAATACAAAGCTGTACATGCCAGTTAATTCTACTACATAAATCAGGTATTTGTTTAATCAAGTGCTGGGAAGAAGTATCTACACTGGCTACCCCAATACAGAAGTAAGAGGCAGCACCTTGCACATCTGGCACGGTGGCTGCCCACACTCCTTTCGTCCCCTGGAAGGAGACATTCCACAGTGAGGTTCAACTTATCAGGGAAAAACAGCTACACAATCAGACTCAAGAGGGGCACACAACTGGAAACCAGGGAGGCTCCCAAACAAGAAGAGGCTTACAAAGACAGCAAGCTGAGTGCTGTTCCGGATGATTGCTTCCCAGGCTTTTTTAAAGAAAGTCAGTGAAAAACACATTTTGGACTGAACAGACACATGCTGTGGACAAGCAAACAGCCCTTTGAAACCTGGGACAGCCTGCTCTGGGGGTTAGAAAGAAATCGCCCACCAGGAACAATTTATAAAGCAGGGAGACAATGGGACATGTTCCCCCCCATTGTTTTATACCCAGAAAAAAACCATAAATTTGATTTTTCAATTGCTTTATGTACAAAAATTTCAATCCATCAGTGCAAGTGACATACACAGGTTCAGAGCAGGAATTCATAGCATACCAATAACAAATGTTCTGGCAGAAATGGTTTAAAGCTCAGTGCTTACACCAGTTAAAATAGCTGCACTGCTTTTCACTATGTCTATACAAAGCCCAAGTCATTGTAAGGTCAGGTGGCAGTTCTACCTCTGACATATTTTGTTCTTCTAGGTGACTGGTAGGAGCTTCAAGTTTCATTTTCTGAGATGTTTTTCCTGTTTCAACAGCTAAGTCTCCCAGCAAAATTATGCCATACACTGAGGTCAGCATACATATTTATTGTGACATTTGATTCTTAGACCATAACAAAACATAGCCAGTAGGCCCAGTTATACATGCAGTCAGAAATCCTGACATGTCTAAATGTTACAGTTCAATGGGTGAGATTAGAGGCTCAGAATTAAAGCAGAGATCCAGAGTTTTGCATCCAAACTTCTGATGCTCAGAAACCAGAACTACCTCTCCTCAGCCCACTGCACTAGAAAATTCAAAGGCCAGTCAAAGCACTGGATTTAAGCCAATAGGATTATTCTGTTACTGGTTTAACAGACAATTACTCCCCTGTACTCATCTGCTTTTTTCATTTATTATTATATATATATATTTTTGACAATCTGTTACTAGCAAAAGGCACAAGTGAAAGGCATCGCCATTTTGTTCACCAAAAACATTCATGTGGGCTTCAGTATAATGAGACCTGACAGCACAGACAAGGTTCAACTTCAGGATTACTGTTTGGAGGAACAGAACCATGTGCTGTGATTTCTTACAAGATCAAGTTCACAGGTATTAATTCACCAAGGGTAATTATCTGTGTATAGGCAACAGCCTTGCCCTGCACCACATAGCATGAAGCAGCTAGTAAGTGGTTTAATAGGGCTGGTTTTACACTGACAGAGCAGTCTTAAATGGTGAGATTTTCTTTTAAAGGAAAGCAAGTAATGAATAGTTTAACAATGCAAGAACTGAAAAGCAGGCTTACAGTTATCAGCACTGCTGTGGGTTATGTACCTCCTTCCATCACCCCCCTTACCTAGGATTCTTTAGCATAAACTCATCAAGAAAATAATTATTCCTTTGAATTAAAAAATGCCTTTGCTGCTTTGGGGATAGTGATGCAGAATCAGCAAACACAACTCTTAAGGGGAAAAAACTAATTAACTTCTGGAGAGCAAGAATAAATCGTTTCAACTACTTAATTTTTGCCACCATCTCCAGGAAAGACCAAGTCCCCCTTTTCTGCTGGAATTGCCCTTTCATATGCTGCTTCTGCTTATCTTTGACCTCTTTATCTACTTCAGCAACTTTGCTTTGGGCTACTGAGCAATTACCGCATTGAAATGCTAAAAGCAGCAGCACAGGTGTCTTGGAAATTACTTGGCCAGCTTTGCTCAATTTATTGATCAGTGTCTCTCCACAAGAAGCCTCCAGAAAGTCAGACCACAGCATTTAAAGGGATCACCACTTAAACTCAAAACCTGAAAAGTAAGGCTTGGACAGAGAAACATTGTTAAGGTGAAGACAAATTTTAAGCTGCCACCTCCTACCAGCTTCAAGACCTGACCTTCCAAAAGAAGGGAGTCAGCGTGAACACTTTTAAGTGGTGCTGTAGTGGGCAAATCTTCCTCAGCAATCACATCTGAAAGCCAGACAGGCTCCAGACATTAGCCATTCATTCTCTGCAGAGACAGCTCACCACCTGACCACTTCAGCTGGCACAATCCATTACCTGAGCTTAGGAGACATGATTTTGTCTGGTCTGGATGGCTTTATAACTGGACTGAGCAAAAGCACTTCAGAATCCATCCCTAAAGGAAGCACTAGGCAACAAGAGTAAACAAGACTAAAGAAAGCTTTTGAGCAACCACAGGAAGGTGAGGCTTTCACTGGCAATTTAATCTAAATGAGCCAAACAGCAATTGAAGTGGAGAGGAAAAAACCAGGAATCACTTCCTCCAGCTCCCTTAAAGCAGCACCTCACGCAGGCCAGTCTACCCAACACTTAACTTCATCAGAGTTCCACATTAGGTGGTTTGGTGTTCAATATGGGAAGAAATTCCATGCGTACATTTTTCTCTATCCAATTTATTTTCAGTAAAGCTGTTCTCCCACTGGTAACCAGTAATGAACTGACAAGCAGTCAGGAGGAAAGATGTTAGCAGTAGAAAGTTACCAAGTGATGTGACATTATGGTAATAAGGCTCACTAATAACGATCAGTGCTCTGAACAAAAGTGGAATTCATCAAGGTATTTTAGAACGACTCACAGGCTTTTTGACAAGAAAAATGAAACACAGTAACAAATATGCCTCAGGTTCTGAAATTCTGTTAACTAAATCTGGGTTTCTACCATGTAGTTTTCTATCAGAGCACTTGGCCTTCAGCTGGGATCTGTTCTGTGCCACAGGTCAAACGTGCAGCATCTTCTGACTCCTAGAGCAGCTCCGGTTCTCCTTACTGCCCTCCTCCCTGCAGGGTGCCAGCTGCTGCACAGCCAGTCTCCAGAGAACTGCATCCTCCGTGGACAGCCAGGTAAATTACCTTAACCTTTCTGGAGCAAAACAAAGCACCTGAGCCAAAGCTCCTCAGTAACAGTAAAGACTATTCATCTAGGAATAACTGTTTCAATACTCCCCTCCACAGACACAGGCTTCATTTACTAATATGAACTTTATACTTCTCTAATTATTATATATTATTATCTACTTCTGTTTCTGGATACCTCATCAGAATCCAGCATACAGCCCCCGCTACCACAGCTCACAAATGTTCACCACCGATCCTAACCCAAAATCTGAACAAAAAAAAAGGGTTCCAGCTGATGAAAAGGACACCCAATGAAGTGTAACTTAAGCTTCAACAAGTTCTCCATGGTTCTTATTAATCCAAGGGAAAAATATATAAAACCAAGACTCAACTTGTGCGGTGTCAGTATAAGGCACTCAAATTTAAAAGTGCCTTTATTAAGTATTTAAGTCAGAAAAGTAGGAAAAACCTTGGTGACTTCGGCAGTCATTTAGCTCTCTGTATGTCGCATGTTCTGGAAAAACAGCCTGTACGTGACCTCCACCAGATTCTTAAGAATTCCTATAGTAAGAATAACAGATACTGCAAAGTTGTTGGCATTAGAACAGGAAAAAGAAATGCCTGCAGATGAAAAATAAAGGGAAAGCTTATCTAGCAGGCTATTAACAGTTGTTCTTTGAAAGAGACAAACTCCTTCCTGTTTTGTGTTGTAAGCAAGCAGCTTTCCAGCTGTGGGAGAAAGGTGCCAAACTGACCTCTTGGATACAATTATTGCACTACACATAAGAAACCACTAAAAGCTACCTCCTCTAATGTATTATTTATGCAGGCAAGAAGGTGACATACAAAGAAAAATGTATACTATTTTTATGCAGAAGCTTGAAAATTGAAAGCACTCGGCAGGCTTCTCTGCAGTAGGTAGGTAGCATGCAACCAGTTTAATTCTGCTACTAACATCATGCTGTTCTCTCTCCCCTCCACAGAACCAATCCAGATTGCAGCACTGTGCCTTCCAGTAACAAAATCATACATAGGAAACTTGCTGGTGAGTGCTTCCATGCTTAGCTGACTGCAATTTAACTGATCGGTCAAAAAGCTTAAGAGTTAGTGTGTTTGTGAACAGTCTGATAGTACAGTATAGCTGACGCATTTAGCTTTTCCTCAAGATCTGAACTTAGCATAGACACTTCAGCTTCAGGAGTACTACTGAGATGTCACACAAAAACCCTGGGGCAAACCAAGACACTATTTCAACTGTATGTGAAAACTTCTTGGGCTTGAATCCATTCCACCCTTCAGCATCTTTGCAACAGTCCCAGGCAGTTGAAATTTGTAGGAAAGTTGAACTAGTCTTGTGCTTGAAAATCAATTACTTCACATGTTCCGCTGTGGTATCTTATCAAGCATTTCATTAAGTCCTTCTTACACACTTCAAAGTACTCACAAGCAGCTGATCTGAGAAGGATCAGAGACAGGAGTGTGAAAATTGAAATTCCAACTTTAAGGAAAAAGAAGAGAGATCATGAATAACCATGTACTTTATTAGGACACCTGTTCCTTTCAGCTTCATGCACATGCTGAACATCTGTAACATAAGCAAATTACAGCAATCAACCAGTAATGCTATTGTTGCTGATTTTCAAAAGCCAGGGGGTTTTGTGTGTGTTTGCTGTTAAGCTTTTGTTGCAGTCTGGATAAAAAAATCCTGCTATTAATACACCTCAATGCCTTTTACACCTACTTTGTTTTACAGCTGATTAAAACTGGAAAGGTGCATCAGAATGCAAAGGGAATGTTTTATCCTATTAAATGAAATAGAAAAGAGCACAAAACTTTTGCATGTCCACAGGGNTGCTGTTAAGCAAACAGATTATGCTTTTGTTGCAGTCTGGATAAAAAAATCCTGCTATTAATACACCTCAATGCCTTTTACACCTACTTTGTTTTACAGCTGATTAAAACTGGAAAGGTGCATCAGAATGCAAAGGGAATGTTTTATCCTATTAAATGAAATAGAAAAGAGCGCAAAACTTTTGCATGTCCACAGGGTCTCATCTAGATCTTGTTTTAAAAAGAAAACACAGAAGCAACACCTACACAACACCCTAATACTTTCCCTCTGCTCAGAGTGTCACTGGCTAGTCCGCACCAATCTGCGGTTCAGGCTGTGCCAGACAGATCTGACTAGGTCAGATTTACCATTTAATTAAGCACCGAGGGGTGACCATTTTTTAAAGTAACAAGGACAAGAGTGGACTTCAGAGGCTAAAAAATAACGCAGTACTTTGTTACATCAAGACCTTCACGCTATCTGCAAGTTAAGTAAACCAGATTCTCTGGCACAACTACAGAAAGTACAGGGACATTCACTGGATGCAGGGAGGAGGGGAAGAGGTGGTGTTTTTACTGAACAAAGTCAATAACAGGATCCTGCACTACTAACAGGATGACCTAAAACTGCAAGAAATGCATTTATGCTGACATTACTTAAGAACAGTGAAGAAAAGGGCCCTTCACAACAAACCCTGTGTGGATTACACTCCTGCTCCAGAGACTCACTCCAAAATGACACTCCAGACAAAGCCAAGGGAAATGTTGCATGTCAAAAGAGAATGAAACACATCTTGGTGGTAAACAGCATTTCCTCATTAAGATTTTTAAATCAAGAGGAGGTGGGAGATAGCTGTGGAGGAGCATTCACCTAGAGGAAATCACTCATACATTTCTAACACTTAATGGCAAAGAACTGTTTGCTTTCAGCAGAAACAAGATCAGTTCTCCTCACCTGGCTGAAAGCAACTGCAGACAGTAATTTGGACTGCCTTTAAAACGATCAAGTTACAATTTTTAACCTTTTAAATTCACAAGCAACAAGTCCTGTAAGATTTGGCTCTGCTCTGAGAAGCTATGCAAGAGATAAATAAAAGGGAAATGCAGGCAGATTAGCAATTCTCATTAATTGCAGGAAATGAACATATCCTGGAAGGAAACAGCCCAACATAAGCACAAAAATGGGGGAGGAACAGCAAACAGATATCACTTATTTCTGGGACACTCAGGCTGCCTTCTACAGCAAAGTATTTCCTCAATTTTAAACAATAAGCAAACAAAAAACCTCATCACTGACTTGTCACTCAGCTTTCCACTCTTGTGGAATATTCTGTGCTACTAAAGCAGACAGAAGAGGTTTGGGCAGATGTTGCAGTAGTCCCACATCCATACAGAGAGATCTCTGATTTTTGACATGGAAGTCAGCTACCCAGCACAACCAGTACCTTTCCATTATCAGTAATGCAGGGCCATTGTAGAAGTTGCTAAGTACCAGAAAATACCAACACACAGAGCATAGTTTCTTTGCTTGGTGTGTTAGACTCTTCCAGTACAAACACACGGAGTATGCTCCAATTTTTCTTCTCAGCTCAGTCAGGTTTAATACTCTGGCCTAATCCAGGGGAATATTTAACCTTTCATTTGAAGCCTAAGGATGCATGTAGCACTATTGAAATTTATGCATTTTGTTCCACTAGGTCAGCACACTCAGTAACTAACACAATACAACCCTGCTAAGCTGAGCACTACATGCCAGTAATCACAGCACAGATATTTTACTAGTCAGACAATTCAGAGGCTATTAATTTCCTCTGCATTGAGCTAGAGCCTTTGGGAAGTCACAAAGCCTCACAGCATCTTTCAGCCCTCTCTGAATGAGAAGTCAGGTATAGCACGCACATTCAGGATCTGCTGTCATGCAGAACATAACCCATGAGATGCAGCACACAGCATCTGTCACAAAGGACATCAACTTCCAGTGAGGTTAAGAAGAATTTCCAAATCCAGCTGGGGGAATGGGAGGGATGGCATAACGCTTCCTGCAGTTGTTAACATAAAACCTGGGCTGTTTCATGGTAGGCATACTTCTGTATTTGTGTGCCTAAATAATTTTCTGAAGGAAAAAAAAAATAGTGCTTTTAATGATCCTTCAGTTGTTTCCAGAAAATATTTGCCATTTAAAACAAATTATTTTAAACTGCCCCTGTTTGTTTTCCCCAGAGGCACAAGTTGTTCCAGACTAAGACTCCTCAGCACGTGTCTTAAACCAGGAAAGTCATTCAGGCTTGAGGGTACTTTTGCCTGAATCTTCTGTACACCACTAACATGCTCATACACTAGTAATGCACTAGCACACTAATACTGTAGTGGGGATGCTTCTATTGAAGCTTATTCTGTTCTATGCAATGGCTACAGGTGTCCCTAAAATTGGTCCATGCTCACAACACTGACTTCAGCACCTCAAAAGTACTTATCTTCCCAAAACTTTGTAGAAGGATCCTTTTGAGGAATTCCACAGTGCTCTACAGTAAACTCTGACACTTCAGACATCAAAAAAGCAAACCTTGGCAAAAGAAAAAGATAAATCACAGGAAGTGAACCAAAGGAGCTTTAAGGGCTGTGATTTATTTTTGCTTGATATACTTGCAGTCTGGATTCTCATGTAGTACTTCCTTTAAAAAGAAAAGTCATCCTTATAAAACAGGCAGAATTAGGATTATAACTGTCCAAGCAGAAAGAGTTGTAAAACTTCCTCAGAGCAGAAAAAGCAAAGCTCCTTTTTTGGGGGTTCTTTGAATTCAGTTCTTGTCATTTCAGCTGGCCTAGGTTAGTATCTGTATACAAAGAACAAGTTGATGCAATTTCGAGTCCGATGCATCCAAAAGCAGGCTGAAGAATGAAAGTTGATTAAAAAGGTAGCGGGCACACAAAACCAAATAAATAATCAAAGCTTCCTCACACCCTTCTTTTAACACCCTGCCAAGGCGATTCATAGTTACTTCTCCCTGTAGGGCGAGGAGGACCTGCCTCAGCTGGAGGAGGTGAGAACTAACCGAGACCCTCACAGGTACCTAACAACACTTAACTCACATTTATAGGCATTGCTAAATGCCTATGAAGAGAGCAAAGGGAACAGAATGTCCAAAGCATATCTGCTAGCCTTAACTTTAGCAACTTAAAAGCTGTGTCAAGTGCAAGTAACCAATATTTGTCCAGGGCTCGCTCTCTCTTGTCACCTCACTAAGCAGCACTTTAGAGCTTCGTGAGAAGCTAACGAGCAGCTCGGTGGTACCTGTTTCCCGTCCAGGTTCAGCGAACAGCCGCCAGGCTATTCTGCAACATTATTGCGGGACAGTTTGTTGGTTTTCTACTCCATGCGTAAACGATACACGTAACTTCCAGAAAACCCACTGCAAGCCCCACTATAGCTGCTTATTCAGCTCATCTGCAGCATGTCAAGGAGCAGGATCCCACTTCTTAACTCTAGCATTTATCTGTTGGAAAAGAAGCAACGCTCTTTCTCCAGTTCCACAACACGCTGATTTTTGACGGGTCAACAGCAGCATCCTCTTAGGATGCAATCAGTCATCAGCGCCTTCACCAAGTTAACGCTACAGGGAAGTCGGAGACGGGTATTTTTAGGTAGCAGGCTTTCACAGGTTTGGCTTTGAAAAGGTTCGAGCAGAGCACAGGGAAGGACTTAGTGCAAACCTGGCCCTCTGAGACAGACCGAAGGGGAGCTGTCGACCCCGAGCCCAGCCGGGGCCACCCCGGGCCCTGCTCCACGGCCGGTGGGGCAAAAAGTGGGGAGGGGAAGAACAAAGCAGGATCCAACCTTCATCCTCAGGGTGTGATGGATGTCCGCTGCCAGCTCCCATTTCCACCACTGCTTCTCCATCCTTTTCTTTCCATCCAGACAAAGGTCTGGAAGAGAAACGGGGCCGCTCTGCAGGGAGGGAGAACCAACCAGACAAGTCACCCGAAGCCCCGCGGCTGTTTCCGCCGGCCCTCCCCGCGGCACCGGCCGGCCCCGCTATCAGCCCTAACGACTGCTTAACCCTTTGATTTATTCACCACGTCCGGGGCGCCTCCCCAGCCACCCCCCTCCCGGGGCCGGACCGGCGGTGGGGACCATCTCCCAGCGCTTCGGGAGCGCTGCCGCAGGGTGCACACCTCGCAGGAGAGCGGTGCTGCCCGGGGTTAGTTGTGCTAGCAACCGGCCGGTTGCTCCGCGCAAGGACACGTCCTTCCGCCACCCGCGCCAGTGGCCGTTAGTGGCGGTTACACTTGCGTTGTGCCCCGCGGCACCGAACCGGACGGCGCGGATCAGGGAGCATCAGGGCAGACCAGACCCGCCGGAGCGGTGACCTAGGTTCGCTGAATTGGCTGCACCGGAAAGGGCAGTGCACGCAAAACGGCCGGAGAAAATGGAATGTAAAGCTTGTCCCAGTAACGAAGACTCTGAATAATCAATAAATATCCTCAGAGTCAACAGAAGAGATTTTGACTTGGTTTATGGTTCCCAACACAAGATGCCATGTCCTGCTGCCAGAAATCTGTAGACAGAAGCGCTTGCTCATATCTGAGTGTGAGGTTTGTTAGGACTCACTTTTTGGCCACATGTCAAGATTTCCCAAGGTCTCCCAGTGCCAGAAAACAACAGTCGTGTGAAGACACTGAACTGGGACTTAACTGGGGGTACACTCCCCCACATTCCCCATGTAACCCACATCTCGTGTCTTTGGGACAGCTTGCATCCCTGTTACACAGCAGCACACAGCACAGGCTGCTCTATTCTGAAGGAGGGAGTGCCAGCAAGGCCACGGACATAAACCAGGGCATCCAGAGCTGTTTTGATAATCAAATAAGCAGCACACAGGACCCTGCTGTGCTGCCACAAAAACGAGATGGGCCGTCACCATCGGAGCTCAGCCTGGCTAAAGCTTCCAGACCAGGCATCAGTCACTGTGCTGCCCTGGGAGCTCAAGGACGTTCATCCATTCCAAGTTTTAAACCAAAGAGCCCAAGAAACCACCAGGCACTATGGTTCCTGGCCCTCTGAGGAACATGTGTATAGCTCAGTGGATGCTGCAGCAGACTAAACTGAAATATTCCAACAAGTCATTCTCAACACTCTGCTTAGCAATTCCAGGAGCCAAAACAATCACCGCTAACCCTGTTTTATACCCAAATCACACTCCTGCCCCAGGAAGGATGAAAAACGTTCACAAGAAATGTTAGCACAAGAAATATAACAGCCTTCCCATTTAAAGAGCTGAATTTTCTCTGTTGATTTCCTAAAGGAAAGGAACAACAAAAATCTGATGCTCCAGTCAAATGTTTGCGTTGATTTTAGTGTTCCTAAGAAAATATTTTTGTGATCAAAGAAAGTTATTGACTAGATCTTCCGGAAGACATTCCCCAGTTGTTTATAGTCCCATCGTTGCTGGCTTGGCCCTGCTGTAAAAGGGAGGCAGTGAAGTTAAGTGGCAGCAGATAAAAGCTGCCACCAAGTGTCCATCAGAAATAATTTTCCCTTATTTTCTTTTAAGCACATCCTGGAGCCGTTAAGCAAAGCACTTTGGTGCCTTACATTAAGGCAGAGAAAAAGGTATCTTGTCCTTTTGCTTAAAACTGAGCATGTGATTAACTGGTTTGCTGAATAACAGCCAGAGCATTTCTTTACAGGTAGTCTGATCATGGTTCGTACAATAATACATCAATTTTCTTTTATATACATGTCTGATAGCAATAATTCTATTTCTTACAGTGTAAATCAAACCAATAATGTTATTTGAAAGAAAGCGTGTCAGTTCTTTGAAATCAAATTTCAATAATATGAACATGGAATGGATTTGCAGAGCCTCATGTCCACAGCATCTGTTGATTTAAAGCTCTTGCAGTTCTTAACTCTGAATTAATAAAAAAGTATCTTGAGATTCCATGTGAAATAGAAAAGTGTTCCATGTGATGTTGGCTTTAACTTTGCAGCCAAAAGATTTTGTTTTTCCAGAATGTGGTCCATGTATTTCACTCATTCCATTTGAAAACAAATTCTGATGTATCAGGAGTTTCCTTCAGTAACCGCATTGATATTAATAGAGAAAACAAATGTTTTCCTTTCTGCAGCATGGCTGTTAGCAGTCTCAAACAGTGTCTTTGATATCATAATATATTCGCAGTAACAAATTAGAGTAGTAATTCTGGACTTGATAAGAGCTCAGACATAGCCTTGAACCTTGGAATTGCTCTATTCTGAAGGAGGGAGTGCCAGCAAGGCCACGGACATAAACCAGGGCATCCAGAGCTGTTTTGATAGTCAAATGAGCAGCACACAGACATTATCATTATCTGGTTGATACTGTGAAAACTGACTGCAGCTACAGTATATCTTTTTCATCCAAACTGGATCAGTCAAGAACGTCATTAGGTTCTGATGTAACAGGTAAGGTCTGGGTTAAAACCCAGGCTTTAGCCACAACAGAACCGTGTTGATTTCATTTTCAAGTGTTTTGAAAGTCAGACGAACATAAAGGTAAAATTCCAAGGACATTTCGAAAGTGGGTTTGCATAGAGTTTATGTTGACTTTGAGAAGGCTTATGTTCTTTTTTATCATTAGCAAGTCAAGGCACAGTGGCAGAGTCAGTGCAATTCACTGGTGAAGCTGAATTTGTAAGTTAACAGAATTGTCAGTGTTTCCCCTTAAAAAACAGTTTAACCAAGCAAGTTAACATCTTTATCACTAGTGCTACCATGCTGGGGGCTGGGGCAATAAAACTGCTTTTAGGCAGGAAAACTCTGAAAATGGCAGAGAATACCAACTGCAAAGTGACCTCAAGAGGCTCATATGGCAAACCCCTATCTTACTGGCCAACACAAAGGGGTCAGAGGAGACAGGCAGTCAGCTAGGGAAGCAATGCAGTGGAAATGTGGTGGTGAACAGACAGTCCCATGCACAGAGAGAGGCTGTTGCTGTCTCAGCAAGGAGCTGGGCTACTCTTAGTTGAGCCTGGGTAGGAAAAGTGGGCTTTTTAGTCAAGTCTCAGGTGTAACACAAGCAGCACCTGCTCATGCCTGTACACCTGAATGGGAGACTGTATACATCAGGGATATACTCCAAGAAGCCACTTATACATATATTCACCCCTCTACCCCACCTGCTACCAAAGGTAGAAAGAAGCTTCTTTTGCACCCAACAAGGAGGTTGGTTCTAAGAGGGAACCACTTCATGCCAGCATAGGGCCCAGCATCCCTCAGGGATACTGTTTCTCTTCCCCTAGGTGTGCAACCCAACACAACCCAACTTGCTATTACCCAGGTGCCTTCCATTTCACCAGGTCCCCAAAGCTAAATCATGCTCAGCAACAGCTTGAGCATTATTTAAGCCAATTTAAGTGCTCTTGTATAGTGTAGTGGGGTTTTTTTGCTGATAAGAAAGAAGAGTTTCTTCAATTCTGTTCCTCTATGTTCTTCCATACTTTTTATTATCCTCTGTTTGTTTTTGTGCATTTTTGTTACATGGCCTATCTTACCGAACCTGTTTTCTCTTCTAGGTTGGTTTTCTGTTATATTTGGGGAGAGATATCAGTGCAAAGCAAGGAGGTGCAGCTTTGAGCAGCAAGAGGTAAGAAGAGCTTTTTCCTTCAGCAGTATTAAACTGGAATGATGTGATTTGTGGAGTTGTGGCTAAGTCTGCTTGTCCTGCTCTTCCGAAGTCAGCACTGCTGGGGCTGGGCAGGGGGGCCTAATCTACCAGTAAGAAAAACACCCAGGGGAGGATGTTGTGAGCTGTGCCCTCACTTTGCTGGATTAGGCTTAGTACAGAACCATTACCAAGATGATCAGAGGTAAGGGGGTGGTTCTCTGCTCCCACAGATGGCAGGGATGAAGGCAGGGTTGAGAGTAAGGCTGTACCTTCCATATGGGGCTCATGGGTTTGGAGAGCTTCAACCTGCTTTCCTTTGCTGTTAGTAGAAACAAGCTATGCACTTGTTATTTTCATTTAGACAATACTACAAGATAAGGACTGTCCTTGGAAACTGTTTATTAAGCCTGGCTGACATAAAGGCTTTAGCCCCAGTGAGCTGCTGTTGGGTGTGTAGCCATGCCAGACTAAGACTGAGTGCAAGGAAAGAGCAGTATTACAGTTAGCATTTTAGGCTTTAATAAAATATTGTTGCACTTCCGTGTAGCTTGAAGAGCCTGTTTTATTCAAAGACTTTTAAATGGTAGCAGTTCCTAGCTCTCTGCTGATGCTGAGTGGTTTGAGTCTTGCCTTGGAACACTGAGAGAGCCCCAGGGGAGGTTCATGAGCCTGTTGCTGCCCACTAGCCTGAAACATCTGAGCTTTGTGCCTGAGAGCTAACATGAGGCACAAGCCAGTCCCCTCCCTTAATTTCCCCTTGAACCACATCATCCTCTCATCCCTGCTCCTTCCTGTTCTGAGCACTTGCTTCCTTGTTCCTCTTCTTAACTAGTGGTTTATGTGGAATAAAGAAACTCTGTGAACATACTACTCCTTGTTAGAGGCTTTCCCTTCTTGACGGGCATATGAAGCACCAGGGGACATGGCCTTTCTTGCACAGAGTTCCTGTGAGCAGGGAGGAATGACAGGGCTGTTGTGGGGTTACAGCAATGCTGTAGTGTGGCATGGGGAGCTGTGCCTCTTAGGCTGGTACTGTCCTGAGGTAACTCCAGTTTCTGCTGTTGGATGTGTCTTGTTTCAAGTGCAGAAGTAGCCCTTGGCAGTGGAAAGGGGCTGCCAGGAGGTGGGACAGGGGGTATGGTGCAGAGAGCCACCAGCATCCATGTGGCCACAGGGCTGTATGATGTTATACATTATGTGGGCCTGCCATAGCATGGTCATGAGGGAAGTGGTGCTACTTAGTGAGGCAGCACAGCTTCCAGCTGTTACATCACATCATTGCTTTCCAGACACTGTGTGCACCAAGTCAATGGTTAATGTTAATTTTCCATAGTGAAATATCTCTGTTATTTTCTTTTCATTGCTAGCATTGAAATGTAGGGTTAAAAAAACCTCTAAACCCTTGAGGTCTTTTTGTGCAGACCAGTCCTGAAGGGATGGAAAAGGGCTCTGGGGGGAGGGCTGAGCTAAGCAGTCAGAAGCTGCACCAGGCAGTTGTCGTCTTCGGGCTCATCCAGTGCTGAGCACTTCCCACTCTGCAGATGTTTACGCAGAGTGCTCAGGGAGTGTGAAATCAGAGTTGTGCCTGAGCTGGAAGTGTAGTGCTGCGAAGAAGGGGGGGGGGGGGGGGGGGGGGGGNTTATGTATTATCTGTCTGCTGGGTGTCCTGTTGTTTTAAACAAAGCAAGCAGATGTAACATGTGCTGCAACAGTTAGCTGGGGTTGGTGGGTGTTACATGCAAAAGATGGAGAAGGCTTCGTGGGAGTCAAGACAAGCTCCTTTAGTAGAGAAACCCTCCTCTGCTTTGGAGGGGACCTAAGCAGGTATGTGTGTTCACAGCTGGGTCCATCCTGGTATCTGATGAGCCTTTTCTCTGTGGCAAATTGAACACTTGAGGTGGGTGCTCTTGCCTTTCCTTGCCTCCCTGTCCTGCCATGTTGGATGTCCTGGAGGAGGGACTCATTTGTACCAAAACATGGTGCAAAGGGCAGCTCTGACACTTGGTGGTGAAGGAGGATGCTGCAGCATAAGGTCTGGCAGATGTGGATGGTGTCCTGCTCAGCCAGGACATTCCTCCTGCCTTTCTGGTGACATCTGCCCATGTGCTTGCCCAGCTACCACCATTCCCAGCTCTTGTCCTGCTGTGCTGGAGGTGCAGGCAGCTGCCTGGGCTGAGGCAATCAGCCTGTGTGGGAGCAGTGCTCTCTTGAGGCACAGCTTGGCTGTGAAACACACAGCTCATTACTTGGTGAATTTCCAGAAATTTATGTTTCTGGAATAAAGATACTTCATGTAAATCTCAGTTTCAGCTTAAAACAAAGCAAGTAACTGCTTGGCTGGGGGATAATGGCAGCACAAACCAGAATGCAGCCTGAAGATGCAGAGGCAAGCTGGAATGTGGTGCTTTAAAATTCTCCGAAGTCTGAGCCAGTCACTTTGAGTTTTATGTGGGATTCCCTCTCCCTTTCAGTGATTGACCACGCAGTGACCAAGGCACACTGTAGCCTGCCAGCTGCCCTTCCCTCCCTCCTCTCCTGGGTGAGGCAGGATGAACAGAGCTGCTCGAGGTGAATCTTCTTGCACGATTGGGCCGAGTGGAGACATTTTGTTCAGCATTCCAGTTGCTTTTATGGCATTGTAAGATGAAATCCAACTTTTTCAGAGCAGTCTCTGCAAGAACCCACATGTATCACATTGAATGTTCATGCCTCTTTCACAGAAATACTTACGATGTATCTTTAACTGTGTTCAGCCCCATGGGAGGTTAAACACTCTCTAGAAGCTGCTCCACTCCCTCTTGCCTGCTTTAATTTATTAGTTTGGATTTCCCATTGCTTGGAGACAGCAGGTGCCTGGGGCTGAGGTTTGAGCTGTGCAGCACAGAGGGCAGCACTGTCACCTAGGGGGTGGCTGGGGCAGTTCCCAGGGAGACAGGAGGAGGCTGGAGCCAGTGGAAGGACCTGGCAGCCCAGACTGAAAGCAAGTGCGATGGCACCGAGTTCCCAGTAGGGAGCTATGGTTCTTTATAACTTGCATTTTGATATACCAGATTTCAAAGACTCATTGACAGGTTTTCCTTTTCACTAGAATAAAAAGGGCACTGCCAGACAGTTAGTAATGTCTCTTGCTTCTCATCTGGGGAAACCAGCTTGTGTCTCTCTGAGAAGGCTGACACTGGGAGGAAGAGGCTCCCTGCTGGGACCTTCCCTGCAGATAAAGGAAGACTGAGTGGCTGAGCTGATATAATTGCTCACTGCTGCTTCTTCTCCACCCTCCTCTTCTCAGCCTTATCCCCTGTGGTGCTCTGCCTGGTGCCAAGGGGGTTCAGCTCAAAATCAGTAGAGGACTAACTCGAATACAAATAAAACCCAAACAATAATAATGAAAACCACCCCTACTTCCCCTCAGAAATACTCACTTTAGGGAATGGGTAATGCAGTGAATCAAGGGGGAAGAATGAGGAGAGAACCAAGATCTGTATTTTGGTAGCAGTGACTAATTAAAGCTGTACTGTTTAATTTCTCCTTTGGGTGCACCACAGCTGGGTGGTGCTGTAGAGATGCAACATTCTCCTATGTGTCCCACCGCCTCCCTTGAGCTGCTCCGAGCATTGTACAGCTGCAGACGGATGTGCATTTGGGCAGAAACCTGTGTGCACCTCAGCCCAGCTAAAAAGTGGGTACTTCCCTCACTGGACTGGCAGGGTGGGAGTGAGGGGCTTGGCATGAAACAGAAACACAGCTGTTGAACTGCTGCTGCCTTTGGGAAGTTGCCTGCAGTGAGAGCACTTTGGAAAGAGAAATAAATTATCTGAGCAACCACTGCCAGGGACAGGACATTTGCCATCTGGGTTAGCAGCTTTACGGGAATGCACAGATCCTATTCTTCCACCTTGCAGGTTTCTGGCACAGAGAGCAGAGAACCCCATGCATTCCCCAGCTTGCTGGGCTGGAGAGAGGAATACTCCCATTGCTCTGGTACCTACAAAATCCATCCCAAAACCCAACAGTGTCTGTGGAATCTGTAACACAGTTTTGAAATACCTTCTGGGAGGCCACTTTAATAAACATCAAGACTTCCAGCAGTACTTTTGTTCAGCTTTATTGTATAAAATGTACTTGAAAAGATTTTTGTAAGCTACAACACAGTTACAGTTAAATGCAGCTACAGTTACTGTAGTCCACAAAAATCATGCAGATATTTTTGCTTGTAAAAGTAGAATTTATCTGTAAAGTCCATAATCCACTGTGGCTCAGAAGCCCATGAGCAGTTGACTTGCACAGTCCAGTTTAGATTCTGATTGTGGCTTATCAAACACTGAATGAAACCAGACACAGGACTCCAGTGCTGGTACAGGGAGGCTGAAATCTGAGAAGCACCAGTGATGCTGAGTGCAGCAGCTTGTGTCTTAGGAGGAGTCTTACCTTTAACCTTAAAAATGACAGCTCTTTTGTGTCGTTTCCTATTTAGACCAGATGCCTTTGCTTATCAGTGCTGCTTTGATGAGGCTGAGAGCTACTCTTACTTTTATAACTTTAACTGAGGACTTCCTGACTCTTAAGTAGCTGGTAAAGTGTAACTCTGTATTAAAAGGGTTTATTACTATTACAGTGTGTAGGGGGAGGAGGTGCAGTGATATGGTCTCTAGCATCAGTGGCATTTCTGAGCTCAGCCTTCAGGAAATGGTTGTTGGTTTCCAGGCTTTATAACAATAATATAATAAAGCATTTAGCACCAGTATGTGAGGTACATGGCCATAGCATGTTGCAGAGTAACCAGATGCAGGACTCCAGTGCTGGTACATGGAGGCTGAAATCTGAGAAAACACATTGGGTGGCTTCAAGACTGAGAGATTCATGAGGCTGCTGAAAGATGAGTCCTGCTGGTCCTGGTAACCTGTGGACCAGCTGATGCCATCAAGTGAATATCTGAATACCCAATATAGGCTGCTAGTGCCAAAAATGTGGAATTGTATGATAATTCCACTCATGTCCATGTACAGGCTACACTTTGCTGGACTGAGGTCTCATGCATTTCCTTTTTTTCCCCATAGGTTAGTTTCTCATATTTCATTGAGATAATCTTGATCAGGATATATCAGGAAGCCAGTAAATAAGCTGTCTGTCCAGTAAGGATCATAAAAGAGCCCATTTTGTTCTGAGTAAAATATCTGCAGCCATACCTCATCCTCCTGTTTCAAAGAAAGGATGGTTGATCCGGAGGCAACGTCATGGTTCCCAGTGTTTGCATCAAAAGTCTTAATCCGGTACTGCCCGTTGTGGACCAAGCCAATGGCCAAATGTTTGTTGGCCAAAGTGATATCATAAGTGAAGTAGTAAATACCTGGGATGCTGCATACAAATTTCCCACTGGAAGCATTGTAATGTCCTCCCTCGTTCATCAGGATCCTGTCAAATTTGATGGGCAGCCTTTCCCTTGGATAGCTTTTGGAGACTGCCACAGAGAAGGCAGATTTGGCTTTGTTGGCATTACAAGTACAGGGTCCTGGCAGTCCAGTCTCACCCTTGTTCCCTTTGGGCCCTTTTTTCCCTGGGGCCCCATTTTTTCCAGGATTACCCTTTAAACCCTTGGGCCCTCGTGGGCCTGCTTTGCCAATAGCTCCTGCTTTTCCTTTTGGGCCTGGTTTGCCGGGGTTTCCTGTTCTGCCTTGTGGACCTAGAAGATAAATAGCCTTGTAAATCTTTCAGTGAAAGAGTCGATATGGCAAGTGGAAAGGGGTTGTGTCATTCCAACAGTATATTTTCATTTAGGAGGAAAACCCTGGTGGTGAGAATCCCAGTGAAATACCACCTGGGAGGCATCTGTCAGGACTGTTAGGTAGATAGATGGCATGATAACAAGGTGACTTGGGAGCAGGACAGCCTGGCCTTCTTAGGAACCAAAAGGCTGGCTCAACTATATGGCTTACTTGTGAAAAGGGAGTAATTAATTATAAAGCTAGCCAAGAGCAAGCTTTAAATGTTTGGGGTTTTTCATGAGTGGGACAGGTTTGTGAAGCTTTTGGAACCCAGCTTTGAGCAGATGGAATACTTTCATCTCCTGTCTCTTTTAATTTTTTATTGGTTTGGATTTTTGTTTTTGTTTTTACATTTAACATTAATCTGGTGTTAAAAAACAAAACAAAACAAAGCATCTAGGTGTAGTAAAAAGTCTGGCATATCTGGAAGATGAACCAGAGGACATACAGTGCAGGAACTGCCTTGAGATGGGAAGCCAGTTGTNTTTAACATTAATCTGGTGTTAAAAAACAAAACAAAGCATCTAGGTGTAGTAAAAAGTCTGGCATATCTGGAAGATGAACCAGAGGACATACAGTGCAGGAACTGCCTTGAGATGGGAAGCCAGTTGTGCCGCCACAGTGATGCAGAATCTGCTGCTTGTGGTGTGGCCTGATATAAGACAAATTCATGGGGGTTTATACCCTATCTCTTGAGCTGCTGCTTCTGCAGCAAGACAAGAGTTAAATGCAGCTGTGGGTGGAAACCTGTTATCCAGATTCCTAATTTTGGGGGTGGGAGAAGAGGATAAGATGCAGCTTTGGCGTGCTGATGCTATGCTGAATCAGGAGTGCACTCTAGTGTGGCAACGGGAAATCACTGTGCTCTCACCACAGCTGGTCCTGATGCTTGCTGACTGTGAGGCTGGATTTAAAGGGTTGTTGGGTTAAATAAGGGTGATTGGTTGCTTTGATTTAGATTCAGCATGGTCAGAGCAGTGCCTGTCACCCAGCTAGAGTGCTCTGGGCAGCAAGTGCTTGATTTTTTCACCTGACTTTGTTCTGCTTGAGAGCAAGAGTCAGAAACCAACACTTTGTCTTGTGGAGCGAGCATATATCAGAACAGGGAAAATGCCACTTCGTAACAAAATGAAGCCAATAGGAATTGCCTACAGCAATAAGATTCTATCAGCAAATAATGCAAGTCTGAACTCCCCAGGCAGGAGCTGACAAGTGTGAGATGTTGGAGGGGGAAGAGTGGAAATTTCTAGAAGTTGCCTATGAGATATTGTCTGTGCTGGAGCTCAGGTCTGGGGTGATGTGTTGTTGTTAACTGGGCTGTTGCAGCGTTGCTTTTACATGTTACCTGTGTGATAAGAAGTGCTTGTCTATTACCTTCATCTCCATGCTCGCCCTTATCCCCATCCTTGCCGTCTTTGCCATCCTTCCCTGGGAATCCCATCCTGCCGACTGTCCCTGGAGCCCCAGGTGCACCGGGGGGGCCAGGTGGCCCGGGAGGGCCGGGCAGGCTGCACGCCAGCTGGGTACCTTCCTGCAGAGCTCCCTTGGCAAAGCCCCCCAGGATGTGGTTTGCCACACAAGGCACAGTCCACAGGAGGAGGACAGCAGAGATCATAGCGCAGCCTGTAAAAAGGAGATGGGATATGGCTGTTTGGGTGGTATCCAGCACACGTGGGTACGGAGGTGTCCCCTCCACCAGGACTTGCATGAAAATAGGAGATAACTTGGTGTAAACCCCCTCAATGAGACCTGCTCTGCAGCTGGGGTTTCTTATCAAACACAAAACCCATAGCATGATGCAGGGCTGAATTTAAGCCCAATCCCTGGCAGTGCTCAAGGCCAGGTTGGAAGGGGCTTGGAGCTACCTGCTCTAGTGGAAGGCATCCTTGCCCATGGCAGGGGCTTGGAACTGGATGAGCTTTAAGGTCCCTTCCAAACCCAAACCATTCTAAGATTTAAAAGACAGGCTTGTGGAGGCTTTGGGCTAAGGCAGTCCTTACCATGTTTTGCCTGGCAGTGCACATTGAGCCTCTTAGTGAGCATAAAATGTTCTGTTCTTCACACTTCATCTGCATGGCACTGCACAACCTGCAGCTGAATCACCCACCAAGTCTGGCTTGGTTTTGGGGTGTAGCTGCCCCTGCAGCTATGACCAGCCCCACTGGTAGATTTTCAACCTCTCATCATGCTGAGCTGCCTCTGGGGTGGCAATAGCTCAGTCTTTGTTACTACCATTCACCTTGGAAAGACAGGTAACTGTTAAAACCCTGGCCAGTGTTGGTCTCCTGGCTCTGTAAAGTGAGCTACTGCTTGAAGTATAGCAAATGCCAAGAGCTTTTTTTGAACCTTCAATTCACAGTGGGAGGCTGAGCCTCCTGTGCTTGTCTTGCTCCACTCCTGGGTGGGGAGATAGTGAGAGAAAATAATTTCTGGAATAAAGCTATTCCCATGAAGAAGCTAATGATGCAGAGCAGATATTATGTAGTAAAATATCCCTCTGTATATCTGTGCATGGAGTGGTTTGCAAACAGCTATGCTTCATGTGCATCTTCTCAGTAACTCTACTGCATCTGAAATATTGCTCAGATGCACTGGCAGCTTAGAGAAGATGCTCAAAATCAGGCTGATTGACGAGAGCCCATCTTCATGCATGAGCCATCTGAGAGGCTGGGTATTAGAAATGTTTGAAATAGAATTAGAGTTCTGCATGTGGCTACAGATATAGTAAAAAAGGAGACATTCCCCTATATGGTACCAGTTTCTGACTATCCGTGGGTAAAGGTGCTCCTGCCATCGTCTCCTCAGAACAGAAGGCCTTCTCATGCCTGGGCTGAGGATTTTCTACTCCCTTTGTTTTGCTGGTGAGGGAGGTTATGGCCACAGTCACCAGCTTCCCAACAGGGCCGGTGCTCCCTGGTGAGTACTGACCATGGGGTGATGGAGTTGGGCTCTTCTTGAGCTATATGAATATGGGAACAAGCTGGTAGGGTGATGAAAGGCATCTGCTGGCCTAATTTCTTTCTTTCAGCTTCTGTAGGTGGAGTATCCCTTGGAGAAATGAGACACGAAGCCTAAAACTGTCCCATACAAATCTGTGGCTTGTTCACTGTTTGCATAATAGCTTTTTGATTAGGAGAGATCATGCTAAAGCCAAAGGATTTTCTTTTTTAAAAGGAATTAGCCATGTATTGCTTTGATGCAACTCCTACCCCAGGGTGAAGAGGTGTGCACTCTGATGGAAAAGACTGCTTTAAGTTTTTTCCCTTATTACAGCTACCTCTGACAGTGGAGGGTTAAGTATTTCACAAGAACCATCAGTTTCCATGGGCTTTCTTATCACATGGAATCACAGAACGGTTTGGGTAGGAAGGGACCTCCTGAATTCCTGCTAATGAAATACAGAATATAAGTGATGATTGCGAAGCAAGAAAACTGCTTTTCACACATCTCCTAAAGCTTTGGTGCTGAAGCAAATTTGGAGTTAAATAGAGATCAAACAGAAGATGAGCTGGGGTATCCCTGCCTTTCAGTCTGTTGGTGGTCTTCTGGTCAGGCAAGGTCCTGCCTGGCATTACATCAAATACTGTGAGGCTTTAGCATCTCCCCAGCAGTGTTATGTTTAACTCCTGCACTGGAAATGAGATTCTTAAAGTATTGTATAAATTTCATGTTGGTCTTAGGGTTTTTATCCTGGTACTGGCTCCTGAAGGGGATGAAAATGCACATTACATGCTCCACATCCAGTGAGCAGTGTGCTACATACTAATGCTGAGTGGGAGCCCTCAGTTCTGCAATATGTATAATTAAGAACAGGCAGAGGAGTGGGAAATGCGGAACAGATCACCAGGCTGGATTTGGCTGTTAAGCCATTTTGTTCTTCAGTGCTATTTTGCTTTCCTTATACCTCAGTTTACTTGCAGCTTAATGGCCTTGTGAGAGAGAAATCACCAGCCAGTATTAATGTGGACAATTGAATAAACGCTTCTCAGTCCATGGAAAGGGAAACAAAATGTTAAAATGCCTGAGGACTGGGGAGGTCCCAAGGAAAGCTGTGTCTCTGCTTCCCAGTAACCACCTCAAATGGGGTGGAAGTGAGAGGCGTCTGGAGGTGGATGACGCTGAGAAGTTGTGGCAAGGAAAAATGTCATTGTGAAGCATAACCTGGAAAAAAGCTGGGACTGCTTCATGGAGAGAAAGAACAGGCAAGAGGGAGCACAGGGCAGGAGGGCAGCTCCTTCTCTTAATGCTTCTTACTGTAAGTACTACTTCTACCTTCAGACAACCCAGCTAATTGACCTGATAGGATAAAAGTGGCAAACACAAAATGCCCTGAGGCTGGGAAGTTAGTAGTACCAGTACTTGAATAGATGGGGAATATTGGACTACCTGGAGCTGTGCTCTGATATAGCTCCCGAGTCCATGTTAATTAACGGCTCCACAAGAACATTTCATCCCACATCACAGCAGTGCGTGGGATGCAAAGCACAGTCACATTCACAAGAGGATCTATAAATAACCTCTTAAAGAAATCTCTTTGAAAGAAAACAAACCTCGTGCTGTTCCACCTTAAAAGGAAAATTGCTCCTCGATGTAGAACGACGGATGAGCTCCAAAAAGCAAATTGGAAACAGATCAGCATCTTTCCTCTTGGCAGCATGGGCAGCAGTCCTGGCACTGGAGGCCATGCAGCCCGCTTTCAGCTGAGGTCTTACGTTTCTAATGGCGTTAATAGGGCTTTGGAGACCTTTTGGCCAGAACCGACGCCTGTTTTGCAGGAGGGTGTGCTATGCCCAGGGTGTTACAACCACTAAGTGATGGTGGAGGGGAGGAGAGCAGACCCTGTGTTGTCTGAGCACAGAGACTTGGAGTTGGCTGTAGGAAAGGGACCTGCTGCTGAAATGTGAGTGTTCATCTCCTCAGCACTGGGGAAGAGCACACTGGTACTGAGCGCAGATTTCAGTATGGGAAAAAAAGCTGGATTGGCTTCACCTAAGCTCTAGCTTTGGTGTCTGCAGCATAGGCACGGCTGGCCAGGCTTAGGGCTACAGCTTAGTGTGAGGTGTCCCTGTTTATGGCAGGGGGGTTGGAACTGGGTGATCTTAAGGTTAGATCTTAAGATCTTTCCGACCCTAACTATTCTATGATTCTATTCAATGATTCTCCCCAGCAGAGCCTGCAGCAGCACTAGGAATTGCTTGAGGTTATCAAGTGCATTTGTGCTGAGCTTGGGCCTTCATGTGTGAAGTGCCTCTTCCTCGGTGAAATCAGGTCTCAATGCTTTTCTTCCCAATACTTAAAAATATCTATTGGGTCACTCTGAAACTATGTCTTCTGAAGTATTAAGCAGCAGTAGTGTTTTCTAGGTTGCTCTGAAGAAGACCCAGCCCTTTGGCTCATGAGATGATACAGCTTGTGGTGGGCATGTGATGGTCATGGGCAGCAGTGAGTTGCTCTGAGGGTCTTGGAGGAAAGACCCTTTGAGCTCCCAGTTGCTAGGTAGGCCCTGGCTGAGACCTCATGTTCTGATCATAGCTGATCAAACCTCACCCAGAGAGGGAGGAGAGAGGCTCCAAACAGTGCTGCAAATGTCTGGGCCCTGAGGCAGTCCTGACCTGAAGCTCCTGCTTCTCATGGCCACTGCAGCCGGGGGGCATGTTTGCTGCTGCAGCGGGGCCTCACAGGCAGGAACCAAGGGGGACACATCTCTTGCCATATCTCCCCTATGGCTTTGGCTACCAGGACATCCCTGTTCCACATGCCTCCTGCAAGCTCCAGTGTGACCACCCTCATCCCAGCCCTGCTGCAGTTTTGCTTCCTGAGCCACTTCACAGTTTAGAAGCCAGGACAATTCTATAGATGTGTATGCATCAAATAGGTGTGCCTGTAAGTGACAAGTTTGCCTGTAAGAATGAGATGGAAGTGCAAAGGATCAGTTGTACTTTCTGGTGCTTACAGGTCAGCTGGTCTGAACTCCTATGAGAGGGGAAAATCCCTGAGGGTTTGCAGACATGGGCTGGTTTGGAGGCATGTGCAGTGGATGGGTGGTGATTTTTGGCCAGGGAAGTCAACCTGTGCCATGCAGTGATGGTGTGTGCCTGCCTGCCCATGGGGAGGAGAAGTGTAGAAGGGGAGAGAAGAGGAGGGGATTGCTGTGCAGAGGAATGGAGGGTGATAGTCTGATAGCCTGAGAGGGGGGGACCCAGCAGCAAACAAGTAACTGTGACATTCTACTGTTTCCTTTCAGTACTCTTAAACAGAACAACCATCTTCCTACTTCACAATTTCCCAGCATACCTCAAGGTGTCCTAATTAGTCTTCAAAGTAATCATTATCCCTGTGAGCCTAATTCTTGGCTCTTGTGGTTGCCCTGCAGTACCCCTGAGGTAGAAGCACAAGAGCTCTTGGGCCCATGAGGCTGATGTAGCTAAAATGAGGTGTGCTGCTGGTTACAGCCGCTGAAACAAGTGTATTTAATTTCTGATACAAGTCAGTGAACTAGTTATACTAGATACGAGTTTGATCTGTTATCTGCTATTGCACAGAGCAATGCCAAAGGAGATGAAGGAGAGCGATGCATCTTCTGTGCCTGAACCTGCATCACCGTCCATGCTTTAGGCAGCTGGGGATGCCTGCGCAAACCTTTCAGCCTGAACTGAAGCCCCATTACAGAACCTTCTGATTGGAACCAGAGCAAAGGGAGAGGCTGTGGTTTTGGCTGTACGAGGTGGGTGCTCCCAGAAGAAGTCTGAGGAACGTTTTCTTCCTCGAGTACTTCTGTAAGTGGCAACTGTTGCCGTTATGGATTCCTGTGCAGGTTGGAAACCTGTGCTCAATGATTTAGACCCTATTTGGTCAGTATTCAAAGTTAAGTCTGAAAGGAGGGAGGGGAAGAAACAAAACACAAAGTGAATCTACTCACCGGGACCGATCCCTTCAGTGAGACCTTGACAGTCGCTGGAACCACTCGGCTTTAAGCAGCTGTTTAGCTGCAGAGCCCGAGCCCCGTTCGGCCGCAGCAGCGTACTTCGAGGGGTTGCGGTATTGACCCCGGTCTGTGTTCTTTAAGGTTTCACTCCTCTTTGTGCGGGTCGCAGGCTTCCTGCAGCAGCGCCAGGTTCTGCCTCAACGTTGCCAAAGGCATATTTTTATTATTGTGTAATGGGTCTGCGCCTCTTCCTCTGTCACGTGGCACAGGGAGAGATTTTGACGCACATATGGCTGGGAAGCTCTCGATGCTTAGGGAGCTTTTCCTTTTCACTCTCTCTCCTTGTGTGAAAGGCTGAGGAGTTCCCTGGCTCGTTTCTGACTGATTCTGCCCCTCTCTGCTGTAGCTGCTGCCAGCATGAACAGAATTCGTAAGAGGATGGGTAATGCACATCAAAGTAGGGAAAAACTCTGGTGCTTGATCCTGAAGCATTAGCAAGGAGAGCAAACCTTGTCCTAAGGGTGGAAACTCGCTTCTGAAACAATTTAGACAAACAGGTAATGGCAGATCATTCCAGGCTTGAATTGAAGGAGGCTGTGAAGCAGCATCTTTGCGAATGTGAATTTGGAGAGCAAAATCCCTCAGCACTGCTGCAGGTGGATGTGTGAGACAGAATATGGAGACAGTGCCACAGGGGTGCCAGGAATGCTTCTGTCTTTGGAAAGGGTTGGAATTTGTTTTAAGCTTGCAAAGTAATTACAAATCCCCTAGCAGTTGCTTGAGTTAAGGCAGTAAAACCAGAAGCAGTGACTGCAGATTTAGCTCTGCTAGCAGTGTTGGGTTGCAGCAAATACCCATCCTCTTGCTTCTCTGCTGCAGCAAGTCATGATGTTGATATCCCAGCTTATACCAACCCATTAACCCAGATTTTGGGTTTGAATGAGTTTTAAAATGGGTTGGAAAGGTTTGTCTTTCAACTCTCAAAATTGATGGTGCTTCCCTCCCTGGGGAGGTGCAGAGTGACAAACTGGGGCTGAAGAGTTTGCTGCCTGCCCCTTCCCTCCTTCCCAGCTTTGCAGGATGTTCTGTGATACTGCTGGGGTTGGTATGGATCAGACTCATCTTTTGAAGGCTGATGGGGAAAGCCTAGGCAGGAGCTGTGAGATGATGCAGAAGTACAGCCTGGTCTGATGGTTGCCTGGGCTGGCAGCATGAGAGGTGATGGGGGACCTGTCATGCTGCTGGGAGAGCAGCCATGGCCCTGGGGCTATCATCACCCACACAGAGCAAGGCACTGGTGCTCTTGGCTGCAGCCTGTGAGTGCCAGTTGTGGTTATGTGGATCCTGCTCTTCCCAGCCAGGATCCTGTGCAGGACTTGGGACGGGCAGGCGTGTGCTGGGTGGCAGCACTCCAGATCCTGCCCTGCTGTGCTCCAGCCAGAGAGTGTTTTCTGCTCAGTGCAGATATCAGCTGGCTCGGAGAATGCTGGAAGTATCATACCTTACTCTGCCAGAATTCATCCTTATCGGAGTTGTTGTGGGTTTTTTTTAAGCTTTTGTCTGCACTTGCTGTCAGAACATGGTGGGAATGGATATAAAGTGAAAATGAAGTATGCATAGAGCTTGTTTGTGAGCTGTCATCAGTTCAGCTGCTCCTGGGAGGGGTGGGAAAGTTGGGCAAGGAAGCAGAGGGCTGTTTTCGTGCTGTGCTGATGGTCCCACAGCTGTTCAGTGCCATTGAACAACTCCCCTCCCCAAACCCACGCAATTATCACCTTAACTCTCACTGGGATAGGGGCTGTCTTAGAAATGCTACCATATGGCTGCAGAGCTCTGATGTGCCTGTGGGAGCTGCCTCCAGGCCCACTGCCCCTTGGCACTGGGGTCAGCGCTGGGGGGACGTGCCAGACACAGGCTCTGGGACCTGTTGTCCCCTGGGGCAGCTCTGGTGATCAGTCAGGTATGAATTCTCACTCTTTGCCTGTTTCTATAAGGTTTGTAGGAAGCTGGTTCTCTTAGAGAAACTCTTCCATTGGCATGTGGGGCTTGAGTCAGCCAAAAGGCTCAAGGCGTTGCATGTGCACAGATCCTACCCTAGGTTTCTTATGAAAACTGGAGAACTTCCTGTGAGCTTTGCCAGAGTGCAGTTGGATTGGCCTGGGCAGCCACAGGGGTTTCCTCAGATGCTAACAGTGTCGAGAAGAAAAAGCTCTAATGCTTATCCCAAACCTGCCCCATGGCAGCTGTGACAGAGCACCAGGGCTTTGAGATGGGTGTGAAACAGGCCAGGGATGAAATGATGCTTGAAAACATAGCAGTCCTGCCAGGCAATTCCAGGTGTGCCTGGGGGTTCTGTGGTTACTTGTGATTTTGTGCCCAGATCCACAGTGTGTTGAAGGCAGCAAGAGCCTGACCTAGTTCAATGGTGTGGGAAGAGGCAGTGGTGGGAAGCTCCTGCCAGGCAGATGGAAAATATGTCTGTGCTGCAATGCTGTGCTGAGCTCACCCAGGGTCCCAGACGCTCTGCTGCAGAACAGGCTTGGCAGCACACTGTGTTAAACAAATAACTGCCTGTCCACAATGAAACAGAGCAGCCCTGAGACTCCATTCTCAGTTCATTTTGTTTCAGATAGACAGTGGACTGTGTCCCTTCTGTGCTGCTTTTTAGCAATAGCCTCCCTGCCGTGACTAGCATGGTATGGGGAAGGCAGCTCAATGCCGCAGTGCAGGAGCTGGCTCAGGCTGATCTCACCTTCACAGGCCCCTGTGGACACACATTGGACAGGGTGGTGGGTCCCCACTGCTGGGGCCTGTTGTGGTGCTCCCTCCTCAGCAATGAAGCCATCCTGCCCGTGCTGCTCTTTGTTGTCCCCAGACCAGCCTCAGAGCTGCTGCCTCACCTGCATTGAACAAGGATCCTGTGCCCCTGCCCATGCACTCTGGTGTGTTCATCCTTCAGATGAAGCTTGTTATTCATGTGGAGAGGGCAAGGTGAATCATCCAGCACCTACAGAGTAAAAAGTGTAATTTTAGCTGTGTTATCACCTGAACATGTGCTTGGGGTAAGAAATGCGCGTGCCCAAAGGTGGGTGACCACATCTCAGCGAGGAAGGATCTTCCCTTGTTTGCTTTCTGAATGTTGATGTGTTTCACCACTACAGATACTGACCTTGCAGCAATGACTGTAACCAAATAAAATGACTCAGCAAATGCCAAACTAACTGTAGTTCACCCAGGAGCTGGAGACAGCCTGAAATAACAGCCTCCCCATTGCACTGGGCAATGGCAGTGAAGTGTCCCTCTCTTCAAAGATGAGTGTAGGTGCTTTGGGTGGGTGTTTTTCAGATCCTAATGGGAGGGGAAAAGCATTTTTCTACCGGACAGGCCTCCTGGTTTAGTGTGGAATGGTGATCTGAGTAATTTTTATTGCCCTGCCTAAAAGGAGTTTGAAGTCTGTGAACAGTCTTCAGAGAGTGATTGTCCCTCTCCAAAAGCCCCTATAAAAATGAATCAAATCTCCGTTTAAACCTAAAGGATGCCCTTGAGACCATTAGCTCTGCTTAGGAACTGCAGTCCCAACCCATTAAGATAAAAATAAATAGAGCTTATTTTAGGAAGAGGGAAGAGGGAACCAGCCCAAGCATGAGTGAGCCACAGCAGGCGCAGTGCAGATGTGTTAGGGTTGGGTTTTTCTTTTGTCTCCTGCACCTTCAAATTCAAAGTGAAACTCAGCAATCTTTTTAATTTGCCCCAATTGGCTCCTGCTTTAGTATCTAACAACATAGCTGGACAAAAAAGGACTCTTCTGGAAATGCCACTCATTTCCCAAATACATATTAGCCTGTAGCAGCATCAGCAGCAATCCTAGTACCTGGGGACACGGGCAGCATTTGCCCAAGCCAGAACAGCCAGTGACAAGTGCCACTTACCCATGTCACGGTACAGTGCCTCTGACCTTCAGGGCAAAGCATCACGCCCCAGAGATGAATGAACAATTACTCATGTTGCATGCAAGCAGTGACAGCCTGTGCAGAAAGTAATAGCTACAGAGAAAATCCTCTTTCCTGCTGCTGCTTCCCAAGCAGATGACTTTGCTTTAGAGCCGGCTTTTCTATTCTGACAACAGACTAAAAATGAAGTCTTTCAGCCACTCCTCATGTATTGAGAAAATAGGAGTGTATCAGCAGAAGGTACTGCAGGGCTGTGCTGCCTCCTGGGTGTCAAAACCCCCAGTGCTTTTGCTTCTGCACATGCCCAGTGTAAGACTTGTCAAAGCACAAAGGGGCAGCTGAGGAAACCCAGGAGCCAGCTCAAGGCATCATTTTCCTCCCTCAGCTTGGGTCTCATGCAGCCCAAGGGCCGATGGCATCATCCCTTCCCAGTGAGGATGTGCAGAACCTAGAGCAGTGCTCACATGAAGCAGCTTCTCCACTCCGGCTGTTCTAACAGCTGCCCTGTTAACAGGGCACTGCAATGGCTGATGTCAACCCCAGCCTCTGTGCTCCAGCATCTGCTCCCCAGTACCCTGGTGGCACATGTCATAGCAGTTTGTAGATAAAAGCAGCAATGGGTTAAAACTCTGCTGTGAGGTGGTGCTGGAGCTCCAGGTCCAGCTTTATATAAAAAATTGAGAACAAAAGCATGTGCAAATGTGAAAAGGCTGAAAATGCATCTGAAAACAAGTCCCATTCACAGGAGAGGTGATGGGAGATGACAGAGCAATGCCCATAGGACCATGCTTAGATCCACATGCCATGCAGATGAGTGGCTGGGTGGAGGCTGATTCTGAAATGCTTTGGAATTACTTCTAAGACTTTATAGGCTGGAAATTCTGGGTTTGTGAACCTGTCCACTGAGCAAGGTTTTCTTAGGCACAGTGGATTTCCCCTCTGTTCCACTGAGGTCTGAAATGTGCTGGTTATTTTGCACGAAGCAAAAATTGCCTGTGTTACTGACCTTGGTTGGGTCATCTAAGAGATGTGAACAAATCTGTTCCATGCAAAAATAACTAGTTTGAGTTAGAGTGATATTTCTGTCTGTTTCTTTGTTACATCTGGCAACAGAGGAGTGCTAACAGAGCAATGGGGAGTTGCCTGTATGTCGTTCAGCCCAGTGTTTTGGCCTGTATGGAGTAATTGAAGTTATACCCAGAAGTGACAGGGAAACCTGCAGTTACTAGGTTGTAGTAGGCATAGTGGGCACAGAAAATTGTCTCTTTCGCTGTTTCTTTATCCTAAAAGTTGAGCTCCATTTCATCCTTAATGAACTGCTATCACTCTTGCTTTTTTTCTGGTCCCACAGCAGCCTAAACCAATTATACTCACATAGAACAGAGCATCTGTAACTCACTCAGGAAAGCAGTAAAGATCCAGTTACAAATAAAGGTGGAGACAGTAAAAGAGCTACCTTCCAGCACACCTTGAAAGGCACCACAGACTGCTAAAGTTTCCAATAAAAAATAAAAGAGAACATTTTAATCTGCATGTTTTAAACATGAAGACGTCTGCACATCAACTGCCTGGCTCAGTGTGCAGCCTGAGCGTGCCGCAGACACCCAGAACTCCACAGGATGAAAAATGAGGCAGTCAAAGCACTTGTTGAAAAGGGAGTTGAGAAAATAATGTCTGAGCTCTGCCAAGGGCCAGATTCAGAGAAAGCTGCTGGCTCTGTTCTGTACCACAACTGGAGGATTTGACTGGTCTGTGTTACCATGCTAAGGTGTTTCCTGTCACCTTGCCTCCTTGTGCATGTGAAACCAGTTCTCACTTCAGCTACCTCTGATAGAGTATGCTTGGTTCCACTGTATGTTCAATTTTGCCCAAGCTAGCCTACAAACTTGATTCACATTCATTTTAGAAAGGAAAGAATCCTTCTTGTGCAATAGGGAATATGCAGTCATATTGCATGCCAAATTCGAGGGGAAGCAGATGGAGGAAAATTAATCCTCATGATCAGATCCACAGTGTTCTTTAACATTTAACCTTCATGATATAAATAGGACAACATGTTTTAAGCTTTATTTGTCCTTTAACTGTTGAGTCTGATCCAGACGAGATCTACTCTGCATCACTCACAAGCTCAAGGAACTGTATTTTGTATAAAACGTACCCTCCAGAGCTGCCTTTCTGCTTCTCCAGAGGAAACTGGTCCATCTTCCCCATCATCTCTCTCTTGACAGGGCAAGACAGGGCATGCCCCAAAGTCAGTTACAGTCATGTCTTTGGGCATTGAAAAGCAAAATCCATGCACACGAGTCTATGCTCAGGATGGAATTCAGGATGTTTATTTGTACTAAACAGATCTCCCTATAGTACTGGACATGTCATATTGACTTCCATGTGAACCTTTAATTCTTTCCCCATTTTTCTCTTGAACATAAGAAAAATACTCACTAAACAAGCATCTAAACCCAAATTTTACAGGCTGTCTGGATCGGTGAATTATTGGTTCTGCATTCTAAATTGCTCTTTTCAGTGTTATTTCTGAATTGCCTCCTTCATAATCAAGTCTCTAGCTACTTTTAGAAAGGTATGTTAATGACTCAAGGAACTGCTATCGTGGACTCTTCTGTTACCTCATCTTCCCAATTGCCTTGGCACTGACCAAGACAACAGCAGTTGGTATCTCTGCAGCTGGACATATGGTGGCCAGAACTTCAGATGTTACAGCCCTGAGAAGAATACCAATCTACTGTTCAAATCAGCTAATTCGGAAAAATCCAAGGACAGTTTGCATGCAGGTCATCCCAGAGGATTATTGGAACACAGTAAATAACCTGAAATGTTGATCATCAATGAGAATATCACAGATAGTTTTAATACAGAACTACACTGCAGCCTACTGCAGAATTTCCATTGTGAGCTATGTATGCTAACTTAATACACTCAAACCCTCAAAGCACCTGTGAAATGATACACACACCACTTAAATGTATGTTTATTGCATGTAATGACTTGTGGAAAAGACCAGTTTTTCCTTCAAATTATCCATAACAGAAAGAGGTCAAGACACGAGCTGATATGGAAACTTAGAACATGAGTCACTAGCATAGAAGGAAAACTCTATCCCTAGTATTTTCCCCCCTCTGTCTAAATCCACACTGTTTGTGAACATGTAGAAGCAATTTCTGCAGAAGCTTATTTCTCCCCTCTGGAGTTCCTCTTGCCCGGTACTTGATACATAACAACTCCACCCCGAGATCTTCGGTCTCTCTACTTGGGTTTACTTTTTGGCACATGCAGAACCCAGTTTTAAAAATAAATGCCCACAGTCAGATGTTGAAGTCTTACAAAATAAAGTCTGCATCCAGAATTAGTGTTTCTGTAACAAAAATAAAGGGGAAGCAGGCTTGGAGAAAACCTAATAAAAAAAGGAAAGCAGCTTTACAGGTATAATGTGTTACAGCTTTAATACTGCTTCACCTTCTGCCAGGAACTCTAACTTCCTTGTTTACAAAGTGGACATTGTAATCGGGTTCTTCATTTTAAGAAGAAAAGCCAGGATTACAGCATCTTCAGCCCTACCATGAATATAACCACATTAAATGTGGTTATAAAAGCCATGTTTAATAAGGCAGTTTAAACCATAACAGAAATAATTTGTAAGCCTTCCAACTCTGAAGTCACGCTGTTAAGTTTTTCACACTTCTCCAACTTTTAATAGTTAAAGGAGAAAACTCCCAGTTTAAGGACTAGTATTGCCAAACACAAAGCAGATGGTGCTTTACATTGTCAAGAGATATTAGAGCCTGACACTTGGTATTACATCAAGCAAGAGGATTCTGGAAGATATAAGGGTGAGATGAATACTGTTATCAAAAGAACTCAGATCTCTGCGACTGGAATTTGTATGTTAACATCTGCAGAAATAGAATTTAAAAGCTCTACAGTCAGCTTCTCCTATCATTAAAAAGGCTGGACAGCATTTAAGATACTTGTATTGATTCAACAAAAACTGTACAAAGTTACCCATTTTTACATTTCCAAAATACCTACTACAAAGTGATTGAGAAAGAAACTATTTCTCCTGTTAAAGCCATGAGACAAGCAACTCCCCTTATAAAGAAGAGGATTCGGTAGCTGTTGTATTTTATTTGCAACAATTTTTATTCTATATTAAGCAACACTTGACCATTTCTTCTGAGCAGTTTTGCCAAATGAGTCATTACTTTATGCATATATTGGTTGGCCAAATGAACTCAGAATTGTAGCCAGGATCGATCTTTTCCAATAAAGAGATAAAATATTTCTACTCTGTAATGTCCTGTATATATACATGTGTGTATGTATACATTTGTGGCTGTATATGTATACATACACACATATGACTATAAATATGTCTCCTGAAGTAATTGCTATGTCTATTGAACTTATTGCTATAATATATCTACTTAGGTCTACTGGCAGAAGTTTTCACCATCTTTTTTGGTGCAAAAAATGGTCTTTGCCATAGCAGGTTTCTATAGTACTGTAAACAACAATGAAAAGGAGTCTAGTGTATGGGAATGATTTCTGCCATGACTACTGTCCAAGAAAAGAGGCCATAGGATCATCAGGTCTCTGACGTTTCATTCTGTAAGCTTCCATTTCCTCTTCCGTTGGCTCCCTGCTGTCGTATATGCTGTTGTATGGTCTCTTCCTCTCATCTATCTGCATGATTTCTTTCACGTGAAGAAGACGAGCTTCTTCTGCGTTTAGTGCCTGAAATTAAAGAAAAAAACAAACCAAAACATCACAATTAAAGTTTATATTAGATTTCAATATCATGAAGAAGCAGCAGGCAGAATGGTGGGAGAAGCAATGCACATCTGTCCAACACACCTACAGCACACTTCACTTAATGCTCATTTTCTAGAGTTTAACATAAAATGATGGTAAAATGATATTTAACAAACAAGATACTTCTATCTCTTTCCAATTGCCAAAATCAAGTAAGAAACTCCTCAGCTCTACCTAAAATGTAATCATAACCCAGCAAGTACAAAAGCAGATAAGCAAGCATGCGATCTTAGGGGTTTGGGTATGTGTATTTTTTCGGGGTGGTGGGGGTGTTTTTTAGATGCTTTTTGAAACACGTTATCCCACTCCTCAAACTACTGCTGTTGCTCCGTCTCGCTATTTAAAAGAAATTGCACTTGTACAATGCTTTGATTAATCATAGTTTCACATGGTGGCATCATTTCTCAGTCTGAATATCCAGAGGTTGTGCTCGTGGAAGGGCTGTTCAGCACCTGTCAGCCTACAGCTTGGTGGATGGATTTATTGCATCAGCTGTGAGACTAGGCACGTCTGGGATAAAAAGTGCTAAGTTAAGCTTTGACAGTGCTTTTGATCTCTCCATCTTTCTTCCATACACAAATCACTGTGTTTTGAAATGTCTTTTATATATCTACAGCTGTGGTGCCTAGACAGGAAGTGTTCTAAATCATCTAAACTAAATCTTCCAAAACTAAACATGTATTGCATGCTTGCCCAAGAAACAGGGAATATACTTTAGGACATCTAACAGCATTTTAAATTTGCTTTAGCTCAAAATTAGCATTAAAGAACATCCCACAGAATGCCCCAGGAACTGCATAGCAGGCTTCATAAAACTGACATAAAATATTTTTCAAGTTCTTTTTGCCACGAAACTATTGAAGAATATGGTGCACCTTTTTAAGTTTTTCTTGCTTCTTTTTCTCTTCACCCTCACTGTCTGAATTTGAGCTCTTCTTTTGCTTCTTCTTTTTCTTCTCTTTCTGTTTCTCTTGGTGGATCTGTAAAGTGGAAAACCACTTACTGTTAAGATTCAACTTGCAAACAGTAATGTTGAAGCCATTAAGTCCCACCAAGAGTCTACTGAAAGCTAAGGTCTCATATAGCATTAATAGAGATGTCAATTATCTATTAATGCAATCTAATGATTTTCAGACTCATTATGACTTGCATAATTTTGTAGTTATATGTATCTTTCCATCTCTTAAAATGCTGAGGAAAAATATCTGCCTCTCTGAGAAAGGGAAACAACCTACCTCCATCAGTGTTTTGGGTTTTGTCATGTGTTCTTCCTCCCTGGGCTGCTCTTGCAGTAAGCTTGCTTCAGCATTCTATACAACAGACAAGAGAAACAATAGCCACTTTTGAAAGGGGAAGGACAAAAAACCACCCCAAACCAAACAAATACTCCAAACCCCCCAAAAAAACCCAAAACAGTCTAAAACTTAGATAGCAAGATTAATGATTTTTAGCTCTTATCAAGTGACTAAGTAAGACACTACTTACATCAATTTCTTTCCCAGCTTCTCCTGTACAGTATGAGTACTTGACAAATGAGTGACAGCATTTGTAACCCCACTTGCCTTCTCTCCAGTATGAACCCCAAATGCTCTGAAAGAGGAGACACATACATCCAGTGATACTCCCGTAAGAACACAGCTGCAACCTATTCCTGAGGTTATATCCTGGTAAGTAAACTATTTGAACAATCCAGAAAGGAAAGTTATGGGAAATAGTTCATAATTTTGCATTAGCTACGCTGGTACATTTTTGAACAAGAGAAAAGCCAACAGGATGTGGTCAACTCACATTCCAAATCAAAGCGAAATACAGCAACTTCCCCTTTAGCTTAAGATTGCCATTGTAACCCAAATTTGCATTGCAGCCATGGCAATTGGAAATTTCTCCTTGGCCGAAGAGGAGAGTATCACATTTGAGAAAGGAGAAATTTATTTAGTGTATTAATTCTATTGTACTGTATCCCACCATACCTCATACCCTTACAGTGGGAGGGAATTCGATTTTTTTTTTATAATCTTAACATATACTTACTGTATGGTTGTTGATCTTTACATCCTCTTCATATTTAGAGCAAGCAACAGCTTTCTCTTGTCCTTTGATGACTGTTCCATGCCTAGAGTACTCCACATAATCTTCTGTTTGAGCTAACAGCAGTTCAGCTGGTGGGGCATCTAAATGTTCTTGTCCTCCATACTAAAATGCAAAGAGAAGTAACAGTTTGGGAAAAAAAAAGCCCACCTTTTATGTAATTAAATACCACATTTTATAAAGTGTCTCTTTCAGAAGGCGGTGAAAGTGACACAAATAAAGTGGATAAAGACAATTTAACCTTTAGGGAATAGTTAAGAGTGAAATACATCTCCTCCTATGGCCATTGTGGTGGTTTGGTTTGGTTTGTTTTGCCTGGAGAATCAAAGCAGTGATACTGCTCACACAAAGCAGGAAACCTTTTCAGACCAAACCAGAAGGCTCTGGTACAACCAAAGCAGTCATTTCTGTCCCACTCCTGATAAGCTTAGGATCTAAATGGATTATTTAGTTGGTTAAAATGGTTAAAAATAATTCTGGGAGACCGTTATTTGGGTATTTTACAAAAGACACCACTTTTAAACAGAAAAAAAATAAATCAACCACTTGTATTATAAAAAAAAAATATATAAAAATCCAAATTCCCACTCCTCCTACACACTGCTGTCAGGTTTTTGACAGGAGAAATTCTAACAGTTACTGGAAGAGCTCCCAATAATCAAAGATATATAAGCAGATCTTCAAAGTTTCCTATATGGAATAATAAAATTAATCTAACTGACGAGATAGTGTGTTTAGACACAAAAATCTTTGTTATGAATCCAGCTGCTTAGGACAGCCAATGCTGGTAACAGTAGCAATTTTATTTGTTTGCCAAGACCCAGGCTTCAAACTCAACAGAATTCTTATTAAATAAAATCGAATGTCTGTTACCTTCTCTAGGATGCTTTCTTTCTGCTGTGCCTTGAAATCTTCTTTTTTCACTTTGAAGGATTTATAAAGTAGCTCTAATTTTGTAGGGTCTGCTTGCAGGTGAACTTCAGAGCCTTTGTCATAAGCCTCCCAAGCAAAAACTGTGTACACAAGAGGTTTCACTTAATATTTATTCTAAAACCACACATGCACTCAAATTATGATCATCTTTAATTCTGTAATTTGAAAGAATGCCTCAATCTAAAGAGATTTATTTCTCTTTTTTCACAAAAGAAGCACTCTTAAGTATTTAAATCAATTTCCTTACAAAGACCTCAAAACCCACTTACGCTGAGTCTGTGCCATTGAAATGGTGTCTCCAGTGTAGCGAACAAAGTTATCACCTGCGTAACCAACTCTGCAGAAAAGACCAACAGGATTTTTAGCATTCAAGAAACATGATTTCCTCTTAATGCAACCACAGAACACCAACAGGAAAGGAAAAATTTTCCTTTATGCCCTGAGAGTTAAGAACAGAAGGAGAGGAAGCATTCAACTCAGTGAATGAAATTAGAGTCTAGGCTCCCCACAGTCATGCAAGTATTAGATAGCAACTCAGAATACTTGATGCCTATGTTTACCTGGAATTATCTTATGACAGAGACCTGGAACTGTGTCTGGGATACCAAACACCATAAGTCAAACTTGGCTCTAATTGCACAATAAATATGCATAAATGGTATGTGATATTCTAGCACAGTGATTCTTGGTTTTGAATTTGTAAATGTCTCCTCCCACCCAAACCCAGTGTATGGCTCTACCATTCTCAGTTATCTGAGAATCTCTTTTGCACCCTGTATAAAACATGTTGAAAATCAATGGTAACAATCCAACTTCTGATTCTTTTCACCTCCCCAAAGCCACTCTGAAAAATTTAGTCTGTGGTGGAAACACAGATTCAGCAAAGGTCAAATTATGATTCTGGACAGAAGTGAAAGCATCTGCATCTAAAACCAGAACTGGCTGGCATGATTCTAGCTGGGGGCAAGGAGAGGTGGAAAGAGCATTATTTGCCAGCATTCAGTCACTGCCATCCTGTTCCAGGCAGAGAGCTAATCCAATTACTGTACTCTGAATAAATGTTTCTACTCCAGGCCTGTCTGCTCTGCAAGGCCACAGCACTACACATGTCAATGCTGGGTCACAGCTCAAGTACTCAACTTGAGTTTTAAGTGAGACAGTCTTATGTGCAATCAAAAGCCAGCCTATGGTATGCTTTCGTTATCTATCTAGACAATGCCAAAGCTTTCGGCCTTTTTTTGTGTAGACTCTGTTAATATATGAGGAGCTCTTGCTCCTAATTCAAGCATTCACTTGGGTACCACAGATATTCCATGCTAGTCTCCGCTGCTGAATGCTTTCCAACAAACAAGGGACAAAGTTTGGTTACTGAAATACTTTACATAAACATCATTACTGTTTACAGGTATAAACTCTATATACAACAGTATTCTAATTCTTGTGCAGATCATTAAACTAAATGGTGGTCCACATATCCATGAACATTAAGGGCCAGTATTACTAAAATACCACTTTTACATATTAAAACAAAAAGTGCTGCTAAATATTTTTCCCGTATTTACTACTACTTCTATCCATAACTGACTAGAGAGTCATCAGTAGAAAATATACAGGTAAGAGAAAATATAAAACTATTAATCCTATTTTTAGCAGTTTTGTTGGATACAGAAACATGATCCTGTTTTAACTTACTCGTCTGGATTCTTGCCTGTATTGGCATATGGGTTCTCCCTCATTGCTCTTGTTTTGGGATCATAGTAAGCAGAGTTTGGATCCAGATTCCTCAAGTACTAGGGAAAGAAAACAACATACAAGATATTTAATATTTATGATTTAAAAAAGACTGAAGTTACTCTTGTATCCCCTAGCTCAGACATTTAAGAAGCTGGATCTATGTAGAAAGTTAATCTTGACAAAGTCGTAAAATGAACAGAAACAGAACTTAGAATGGCCCTGAATCTCCATGCCCCAAGACACATACATAAACTCATTAACCTTTGAACACACATATTTTTGGAAACTAACCCTCTTGAATATAAAAGACCATCTGTAATGAATTCTTAACTTACTTTAGCAATATCTTCCCGAATACGTAAATTTCTAACTGTGATACGTCTTTTCGAGTCGAAGTTCTGTCCAGGCATATCAATATCATCTGCATATTTATCTTCATCCTCATCTTCACTGTTATGATCTCTTTCCTGAGGAGAGATGCGAAACTACTGAAGAGGACATTCACACTAGAGACATGTACGACAGACTTATTTTAGTTGTTTCATTAAAACTTCTGCAATCCATGTAGTTAAAAACTAGCATCATTTACCTGAGCTTAAGTGTGCTATCATGCTAATCTAGCATTCAACAGTTCTCAGAAATACAAGGATTTCCACTTCCTCACATGGAAACAGTTACAAAACCAGAACTGTGATTATATTAAGAATACAGTTATCTTGGACAAACTATATTACTTAAGAACTAATTATCTGCATGCATGCCCAAGGTTTGACAACACACAGGAATTAAACCCAAAAACGCTTCTGTGAAATCCAGTGATCTCTGCTGGAAAGAACAGGCAGCCAGAGGCACGAACCCAACATTCAAACCCTTATGCCACCCTTGTTTCACTACAGGCCCTTTTTTCTGCCCATGGTGTGATGCAGTGAGTAGTCATCTTACTGTTTGTGAATTTGGTTCCTCTTCTCCCCACTGCTGTCTTGGGGAGTTCTGCAGCAAACAAAGAGCACATCAGCAGAGAAGACAAGATAATGGAGAAAGGAAAGATGGCAGGGATATAAAGAGCAATCAAAGCAGAGCTTGATGATGGATGTAAAATACAATTTACATGTGGCAAAGACTGCAGCATAATGTTTTAGGGAAGAGCTTGTAAATGTCTGTGTTACAGATGAATGCTGGAGACCTTTTCACTGTATTCCAAACTAATTTTCCAAGCCTTTGCAAAACCAGCAAATTCTAGAAGTGTTACTGTTAGAGCTTGCTATGCCTTTGACCACTAATGGTTTACACTTTCATATCATGCAAATATAACCAAGATTCAACTCTGAAAGCTTAATCAATATTTATACTTAATGAGGATTGACAGAATTTCAGAAGCCATGATTTAATCTGGAGAAACAGAGCTAGACTTTATTTTTCAACCTGCTTAGCCTCTAACTTGAGAATACTTGCAGCATTAAAAATGGAAGTAAGAAGACTGACCAGCAAATTGGCTATACGGAACAGTCTTGGTCCTGTCTATCAGAGACAGTTCTTACATTTCAAACACACTTCTCTTCTTACAGCTTCATTTTGTAAGGAATATAAAATCCAACAATGTTTGCCTTGTGGTGAAAACAGGCACCAAAAAGAGAAAGAATATTTTTCTATTGGGAAGACCAGAATGCTGTGGTTTGTGCTGGGCTGGAGATTAAGTTCACTCTGCCATCTACTGACAAAATGTGAGGTGACAATCTCTGGAAAGCGCAGGCCCAACTGGATGTACTCTTTCTTGTGCTTGTTTTCCTTACAGTCTTAATTAAAAAAACCCCTACTTCTGACCAGTAGCAGTATCTACTTTTACCGCATTTTATAAACTTAGAATATTATCAGAAATTATTTTTAAAAATAGAATTTGATTTCAAAGATTATCAAAACCACTGCTTATAATCTCAGAGGAGCTTGTAGAAGTTAGCAGAAGATGCAAACTGCAATAACACTGCAAATAAGTCATAGCAACGACTGGAGAAGAAACAAATTTGGTTTAACATAAAGAAAACACCTTCCTATTCTGATTTATACCAATCATTACAAAAACAATCCACAGTCACATAATGGTCATTACCTCAACATTAGTCAGATGTAACCTTTCAGTATATGAACAAAATTCCACGTAGAACAAGCTTGTTTGACCCCAAATCCTGTGTCATTAATGTTGGCAATAATAATATTAATAATATGTAAGTTTTGCATGTAGGAGGAAAACAGTCAACTTCCATTTGAAAGAAGATACTTCAAATTCTTGAATGTGACACACAATATGCTGGTGCTAGGGAAGCCTTTAAATTATTGAAAGGCATTAAAAAAACCCAACAGCAGGCCCTGTATAGAGGAAAAGCATCAGAGAGCAGAAGGAACATCATGTATTTTTATTTAGGCTAAACATAAATACATTAGGAGTTAGTTTACTTACCACTTGCTCCAGCTTCCCTGATGCTAACTCTTCCTGAAGCTTCTGGGCTTTCAGTGTACGTTTGGCCTGTGTATCATGAAACACAATTGTTTTAATCTTCCTTCTTAACAGCAAGTGTGCAGTCATATTTATTTATCACAACCAACTCCTCTGACTGCTGCCATTAAAATGTGCTAATTATTACCAAATATGGGGGGTTAATTGTCTTGGTGCTTGTAAAAAATCAGCAGCTACAAGTTGTCCCCTCTAACTCCCGTGCTTTACCACACTGTTTTCTGGGGCTCAAGGAAAGGAAATTATGTTCATTAACCATTTTGCTACTTTATATTATACTGTTAAAAGTTTACCAGGTTTATCCAGCATTACCATTAATACATTCATCCTACTTTACAAACTAGGGAGCTTATTTCAGTTGTGTTTAAAAACAAACACGTTTTACTGTTGTCTCCTTTATAGACTAGTTAGAAACTTCAGTGCTAAAGGTATTTTGTGACTGATGCTGCATTTATGGCTCATGTAAGAAGGGCCACCAAAGTCTAGCACCTGAAGTGGGATTTCAAAGCAGCATGTAGTGAATTTCTGTAGGTACCTCTGGAGACTGCAAGGACAATCCCCTGCTCAGAGCAGGCTGACCTCCAACAGGTTGCCTAGGACTGTGTCTAGGCAGGTTTTGATTACCTCCAAAACTGGAGACGGCCCAGCCTCACTGGGCAGGCTGTTCCACTGTGTGATCAACCTTACAGTAGAATATTTTTTCTTATAATTAAACTGAATTTTTTGTATTTCAAGTTTTGCCCACTGCTTCTTGTCCTGTCACTAGATATTACTGAGAAGAGTCTGGTTCTGCCTTTAAACATTCCCATCAGACATTTATGCACACTGATTAGATCACTTTTAGCACTAGCTTTCCTACGCACTATAGGAAAATACTGAGGACCAGGCATCGAAGGGAGTTACTTAGGCACCTAAATATCTTTTGGAACAGGTAGCTAACATCTAGCTAAGGTAGTGAACAATTTTTTCAGCTTTTCTTAGAAGTTATTTAGTGTTCACATATATTTAGTGCATACAGATAGAAAGTTATCTGCAACAGCAGGATGCCAGCCGGCAAAGAGGTGTGTACAAATATGCTGCTCCTCCATCATGGTAACAAAAAGGATTCATTAACAAGATAACATGAAAGAAGTTACAAAATAGGTAGAGATTTGTTGGCTCTAATACAACTAGATAATAAATTCCTTTCTTGCCTATGATTCAATCTGCATCTTGGGTAATAAATCCTATGGTTTGTCTATTAAAAGGTAAGCAATCTGGAGAGACTATTTATTGTACAGATCCATACTTGGTTGCCAGTTCTGATCTCAATTTTAAATTTCTGTGAAGTCTGCTATCAACCACAGTATTCATCTGACCTTTTCATTATCAATACATCACAAGGTGTAATATTAAAACTGCACATAACAAACATGCCTCCTCCCAGCCAAACCAAACACTAAACTTTTCCTGAAAAAAACGTAACAGCTACATACCAAATCAACCTTGGCATATTCCTCTACGATCTTCATGTGCTCTTCTGGGTTATAGCCATTCCAACGGTCTCGCTTTCCATCATAATCAAACATCAGCTGAGGCTGTACATATTCATCTGGTGCAATATTCATGCCTGTATATTTTGCTCCAATTTTCCTGGGTCTCTGAAAGTTAGAAAACAATGTCCATCAGTCCCTTAGACTAAGAAATGCTACTTAGATACCAGTTTACAAATAGTATCAATTGAGCTCCTCTAGAGTCACTTAAATTCAGCACTATAAGCCTGTGAATTGTACATAAATGCAAGTAATTAATCTCTGTATTTTAAAGTAGCACAACTGATTCCAAACCCCATCAATTTTGAACTCTATTTTCTACAGTTAAGAAAGAAATTGAAACACAAATTTCTGGAAGTAGCTTCGAATTGACATGGAACAGAAATACAGCCCTTGAGTTAAAGCAAATTACTATGAAGAACTAAAACATTTTCACCTATTACTGCAGTATTGATCACAAACAGAATTGATGAGCAATACCCTGAACAGGAACATTTCTTCCCCTTATTTTTCCTACATAATAATTTCTTCAGAAATTTCCAAGCCACCTTTCAATACCTGTAAAGTTTTTTAAAATAGCTTCTTCAAAACTAGTAATTTTGCTTTTATCTATAGCTGGCTATTTTTCACTAAGATTAGAATTCACACTGTTTTCAAAACCATTAAAACATCAACAACATGATTCTATGATTCTAAAAGTTGGTTTACCTCCATGCAGTCCTTCTTACTGTGTGTCAATGCACCACAGTTCTCACAAGCTCCTTTACGGTATCTAGTTGCCACAGCATGCTAAACAAGAAAGACAGACAGTGTTGTACAAACTTGTGGCAAGATTCATACACGCTGCCAACACCCAATTCATTTTTTCAATAGAACTAAAGTGTGCATGATCTACCCAAGCCCAGAACATGTCTTTTATTATTATCAACCACTGCCTTGTGTTTGATCAAATCAGACTTGTCTGATGAATGAGAATTCCCACCTCCTGTCTCCCTCAAAAACATGTTACCAGAAATCATATCCTCATGGAATCAACCCAAATCTTTATGTCATGACAAAAACATTTTGCATACCTCTTTAACTCCTCGTTTGTACCATTCTCCAGAGGTGCTATACTTTTTCTGCTTCTCTGGCTGTGGTCTCTGATGCTTTAGTGTTGGTCTTTTAGAAGGATCTATGTACCATGGTACTGAGGATATGTACTGAGGAATATGAGGATTGATATCCCTGTAAAAGATGTATAATGAATACATGGCATAGGAAAAAAAAAAACAAACCCACAACTTAGGCTAGTACATAACTCTCACACTAAAGTTCAGTGCTTTAGAAGTGATAAGAAAACAATGAAATTGTTAGAACACATTGCAAATTTAACTAGATAAACACAGGCTCATGTTGAGAGGTTGCTGCCGTCTAATTCCTGACTCCAAATCAAATACCTCATTCTGTGCAATGTTACTGAGCACAAAACCAGTAACATTCCTCTTCTCAGAAGCAACAAGCCTCATAGAAGCAAGAGGCAGGGAACAGATAATGTACACCGTGAAGTTCCCCAGTATCAGGTTTTGGTCACTTTTAGAACACTGCTTACAAGTAGCCACATAGATGGAACTTTTAGTAGCACTATCAATAGATTATGGTCAATAAACACTGCACCTGCATTTATTGTGGGGAAAATATGTTTCTAGGGATGACTGGAATGCTAAAAGCAAATTAACAGAATGCCAACTATTTATTTCTACAATGACTCATGTAGAAATCATGTATCACCACCATGATTATTCTGTAATCACATCAGGGAAAAAAGGCATTTTTAACCAGTAGCTTTACAACAACCATAGCTTTAATTAAACTTACTTTCCTTCTTCATCCACCTCAGCAGGTGCATTTCCCAGTTTTCTCTGTTCTTCCAATTCCTTTTTTTTCCTCCAGTCTTCTCTTGTCATCTTCTTTGGTTCCTCCAGGCCCACCTCATTTGATCCTCCTGAAGG
>NDXB01009548.1:0-22704 GCA_002631895.1 Agapornis roseicollis
AGGATGGGAAACCAGTGACATGAACCCTTTTTGTGACTGGCTCCTTATACCACCTTTCCAATGTGGACTGTAACAAGGGAGTAGTAGAAATTTCATGAGGAAGCCAGTAAACTTTTCAGCTTCGGCTAAGCCTGTCATTGTGTGTCTTTTATTCATGTCAACCTTCTTCCCACCCATTCTACGTTCTCACTAACCCCACAGGTCAACACTTGCTTGAAAATGTCTCCCTTGGAGGATAGTCTGTTACCAGTTTCTTTTCATCTTCCCCTTACATCTTATCTAACACACATTTCTTTTGAGGGCCCTCCAAAATAATAATCATCCCCTCTCCAAGAAATGGTGAGTAAATAGCTCCAGGATGTTGCTATTCTGTGTGTAAGTGGGGAAAACCAGAGGAGAACAGCATGTAAACAGACGTCACAATGTAACCAAAAGACAGGTTGCCTTAGTGACTCCACAGCATTGTGTAGCTACATAATACTGTCGGTGTAATTTAAGGGATGACTTCAATTGCATCCTTGTCATATGTGGCCACACTAGAAACTGTTTCCCTGCTCCTGCTCTCAGCTGCACCTATGTGTGTAGCTTGTCTTCATCACAGGCTAAGAATACAGAGAGGGAGGGGCACGGGAAAGGCTATCCTGATTTTCCCATTTCCCCTTATCAAGAGATGGTTTTTGTATTTGCACAGCTGGTGAGAGTTGCCCCAGGCGTTTCTTGGTCTCCTGTTGAAGTGCCACCAGGATGCAGTGCTCAGCCCAAGGACTCTTCCCAATAAAGCAGTGTTGGCAGCTCCTGCTTTTTGAAAGTGAGTAGGGTGGCTTGCAGCACAAACTGCAAAACAAGAAGTGAATATTTGGAGCCCGGATTCTGAGCTAAAGCTCAATACTTTTCTGAGATGTTTTTATTTGCAAAGAAGTGATGTTTCACGGCATCTTGGTTCTTTGTCTGGGGTTTCTTAGTGACTCCAGAGAAAATACCTGTAAAGAAAAACTAACTTTTGCTGATCGCTTGCATTGTGAAGCTCAGGCCGGAGCCCCCTGTCATTTCAACATCCTTCTGGAATGGTCAGCTTGTCTGTCTTTAAAGCTACACAAATCGTCTGGATAAAATTTGTCATAGCTGATCCCAGTAAGCATGTATCGATGAGGAACACAGCCTGTTGTCCCCACCAGGTGCTCTCCTTCCCCAATGAGACTTACAGCTGATGTAGCACACAGTAAATAGGGGGAAACAAATTGGTTTCCTCTTAGTATTTCCTGTCGGAGGCAGTTTCCTCTCCTCCATCGCCTTGGGGTACAGAAGCTAGGGATGATCTACACTATAAAAGGACCGAGACACCCCGCCCGCGCTCCTTCCCCGTTCCCCTCGGCCGTCAGTTCCTGGTGCGCTCAGATTGCCACCCTGCTGAGACAGCAGGAAACGGGGGCTGAGAGACCGCACTAGAGCTCGGAAATGTCTCGGGAGGAGAGAGAGGGCTGGGGGCCGGGACAGAAGGAGCCGAGCCCTCTTCCTGCTCCGGCCCCGCCCGGTGAGGAGCCAGCGCCGCCGCCGATGGCCAGCAGGTGGCGGCCAAGGGCGCGGAGCAGCCGGCGGTTCCCTCTCCGGTGTCCGGGCATGGTGTGGGGCGGGCCCTGGTGGTGCAGTTAACCCCTTCCACTCCTCCCGCTCCGAACGGGAAGTGGGGCCGGGTCAACGGGGGGCGGGCAGGGCACCACCGGGAGCCTTTGACAAAAGGAACCTGCCCCTGCGGCCGGGAAGCGGAGAGGCAGCTCGGGGGAGTGCCAGCGGGGATGCTCGCCTGCGGGCAGACGGCGTCTGTATGAGCTGGGGTGGGACGTGCTCCGTGTCTCCATCATTCCGGCGGCAGGGACGTGGAGGGAAAGAAAGGAAACGGTGCCTCTTGGGAGAGGGGAGGGATCGGTCGGTCTCCCCCAGCAGCGGCTGTATGACGTCCGGGGACATTTCGGGAGGAGTGACACCCAGCTAAATTAGTGGCTTATGCACTCATATGTATGTAAACCTAAGTGTCCGTGCAGGGCGGTAAGTGGAGCTTGCCACCGAAGGGGAATCACATCTGTGCAATAAAGAGGACGTTAAGCCATTCCGCACTGAGTGGCGTCCCTTTTATTTATCGGTAACACGTAGAATCCCGCAGACACGCCGCAGAGTCCCGGCCGTTCTCCGAGGAGGGGTATACCTACTCGGGCTACTGCTTACTCCAGCGACCGACAACGTGCGCCGGCCGCTCTCTCTCTCCAGGATGCAGCATCTCCGCAGCCGCCGCGGCGAGGAGCGCTCAGCAGCCATCGCTGCCTGCCGTCCTACGCCCTCTCGGCGTGATCGCTGTCAGCCAGCCAAGAACAAGAAACCCACAAGCTTTGCAAGCCGACTGCTTTCCCCGAGTAGGAGAATTTCAGCCTGTCTCAGTACCGAGTGTGCCAGGAAAAGATACAATTTCTGATGTGAATTCCTTCAGGCTTTTGTTTACATCTTTGGCCAAAGCCCCTGAAAGCAAATAGTTAGTGTGGCTTGTGAGGTGGCAGGTTATTTTTTAACTTCTGTCTCCTTTATCAATATATTTACACTCTGCCCTTGAGAGGCATTTAAGATTAGCATGCACTATAATGTTTTGTTTTTCTGATTGCCTAAACTCAACGGCCTCATTAATAGCTGGGTTAATACCCCAAAAATTCTGAATGTCTGAACCTGAGAAATTTTAGAGCAAGAACCAAACTGTGCCACTCCTATTTGCTCTTCATTTCCCTAATGCAGCAGAGAAAGGCAGAGAACCTGCAGCAATTGGGAGCAAAGTATTCATCACCCTTCTTTACTACTTTATTTCCTTTACTTTGCATACAGCTTTTTTATCTCATATATTACAGATGAAAAAGCCACATATAGAGGTCTCCTATAGAGGTCTACAGTTATTACTTAGTCCATAAGGTATAACCTGGGCGTAGGGAATAAAATTCTAAGGACCTTTTCAACAATTCTGTGTACTAGAATTGAAGCAAAATGCATAAGCTGCTCTCTGATCCACATTTCTTGGTAGCGTGGCAAGGTGGTATTTACTGAAATATATAAACTGACTGCGCAGGCTAGCAAACGTTTTTTTTTTCCTCTAGTCTGCTGAAGGAGCCTTGTGTGCTTTGTCTCTCTTTGTCTCCTCTTTCTTGGCATGTAGAGTACTCCCATTTCAACGGCATTTCACTAATAATCTGATAAAGGTTATCCTAGTATTTGTAATTTGGAGTTACAACCATAAGGAACTAAGGTCTCAGATCCATTACACAACTGAAGAAGGGTGATTCTCATAGGCCCCTGGTTTTGGGCCTGGGATTTCTCTGTATGGGTTAGGCACTTAAGCTGCATGTTCAGGCAGCAGGGGCGGTGCTTGTTGGTGGCAATCAGAACCAGGCGTTAAATGCGAAGGCGTCTGAATATTAGCTGATAGACACTGTTAAGTGTAGGTATTTGTCACTTGCAGAATGTTCAGCCTAAGACAGGACCCAGCAAGGCCTTAAAGTCATCCTACTAGATGCTGGTGATAAAACCATGCATTTATTTTCAAAATAACCAGCAGAAATGGTGTTTTTATATAGCATCTCCCTGCTTGCCTGGGAGAACTTGGAAAATAGGAGAGCTGGGGCCTGATGGGGATTGCCAAAGCTGCTGCTGGGATGCTGGGGACACTGCTGAGGGTGTCCCACTGTGGAAAAAGCAGTTGAAGGTTCAGAGGGGAGGAATGTGTGGGAACATGCTTTGTAATTCAGGTTCTGCAATCCACTGGTGAAAACACTGAGCAAGAAATGGGGCTGAGGAGTTCAGTTTCAGTTGCAAGTGTCTATGTGTGTCTGTCATATGATGCTGTACTCAATGAACAGTGATTATTCAATCTGGGACCACAATTCAGATTTCCTGCTTCATCTTGTCCGTAGTTTTCCCAGTTGTTTATTTTCTCTTTAATAAGATAGAACTGTGCCTATGACGCCTTCTGCTTCACAAAATGCTGTCAGTGTGTGCTGGTGTTTGCTGAGCATGTCTGTCAGCTTGGTTTCCCCAGGGTATATAAGCAGCAGGAGCCTCACTTGTAAATCCCCAAAGGGCGGTAGGCACTGAGAAGCACAGCTTAGCCAAGATGGTTGCTTATCTGGCCATGCACAGTGCTAGAATATTAGACTGGCATGTATAAAAATAAAATGGCTTCTGCAGGGGTTGTGTTTTTTTGGGTGATGGTATTTAAATTCCATCTAAATTTTTCTGTACTCTGTTCAATTCATAAAGCTTCGGAAGTGTTCAGAGCCAGTTTTCATACAAGACAGTCCTTCCACGTATATTTTCTTAACATCGTTTGTGTTTTATTTTCTTTGTTCCCTTATGCAGTTTTTCATGTGGGTGTGAGAACTATGTGTGTGATACGCTCCACCTGCCATATGGAGAGAAAGTCTTGAATTTATCTGTCTTCTGTATTAAATCTCAGCTGAAAAAAACCATTTGCTGCCTTGTCTGACTTCAGAGACAGTGCTGCTTCTCTAATTGCTTTCCTACAACATCACTTTTGTAATGGGGGAATACAATTTACCTTGGAGATAACAGGCAAAAACATCTGTAGGAATCTCATTCATGTGACTCTGATTGCATCTAGGATGCAATGAGAAGGGTGCTCAGCCACGACAGTGTGGGAGCTGCATCCTGTCTCTCAACCAGCCTTGAGGGTAACACTGCACCAAGAAAAGCAGCAAGATGCTCTGCTTCAACACCAAGCGAGTGCTGAGTACATAACAGACACTGATGTGAGGAAGTAGTGAGTGACCTTGTAGCTGTCTCATTTGGGGTCCAGTTCCAAGACATCTGTTAATTTAACATTGGCTGTGAGAACTGTCGGAGCAAATGGCTTGGAAATGAGGTGCCATAGTGGGAAAAAACCTGATGCTATGTAACACTGCTGGCTCAAAAAAAAAATCTTCAGACCCATGCACCCTCCCCTGCTCCCTTTGCAGCTACAACATGCTCTGTCATTGTCACTGTCTCCCATGCACGGGGTGATGAATCGCCATTTTGGGTAGGCGGCTTATGGCTCATAAATACTTGGGTGTGTCAGACTGTAATGGATCCCTTAGGAATGGCAGTACTGTTTGGGCAGTGGCTGAACACATCACTCCAAATTCCCGTCCCTTTAGCATAGAGAATGGATTTTAATGGTCACAGACAGATGGTGTTCATGAAAGGAAGGAAAAAAATCAGATTATAGCTCATGTCAGGCAGGGTGGAGAAAATAATCTGCTCTATTTAAAGCTTTGTTTTATTAGAAACAAGAATATAGCTCCAAGCAGTTCTGGTACAATAACAAAAAAAATCTCACTATTATTACAAGCAATAAGTGGATATCAAAAGGCAAAGCAGGTCAGGTCAAACTAGGTAGAAGAATCTAAACTCCAAGAGTGGGATTGTATTTTAGCTTGTTTCTTTTGTTTGTTTGTTTTGTTCAGATCAGTGGGGATTAATTGCCCCAGTTCAGCTGTCAGGCAGCAGAAATAGTTAAACCAAAGTGTCCTGTGTCCCAGGAGAATGTCAGTAACAGTGCCTTGACTTTTTAAGCATTATATATGTCCCTTAGAAATTCAGTTATTTGCATTTATTGGAAAGCCAGGAAAAAATATTCAGTCTTGGATCACCATGAAATAGTTCTTTCAAACAGGATTCTGGACTGAAAAATCACTGATTCTAGCAACTTTGGCTCAGAGGCTGTTCAAGCCTCTAGAGAGCACATAAACACCCATTAATGCATATTTCATGTGTAGTATAGTGGTAAATACAAGGTCTATTATTGACTAAGAATCAGACACACAAGACTTAAATTTTACTATAGATGCTTAACTCTGAGTGTGATCTGTAAAAATATCCATATAATTAGATGTTTGTTTCCATTATTACATCCAATCACCATCAGCAAACCCACCCAGAGTCCTTGGAGCTGGGCCTGGAGCCCATAACAGTTCTTTGTGGGTTATGGTGGAAGTTTTGCTGGTGATACATTCTTTTTCTGATCCTTTGAATCTTACATTCTTGCCTTCATGCATGCCCAGTTTCAAAAGGATTAAATAGTGCCTCTGTTCTTCCACTTTACCCAACAGAGTACATAAGGTGATGGCTAAGATATGTCTTCTATAGTACCAGGTGCTCTTCTGGATGCCATTTACCTTGATGGTGCAGCAGCTCCTCCTTGGGCCATACTTTAAAAAGTAAGGATATGCATATATAAAAGAATAACAGGTATCCAAGTATTTGCAAACTTTTGCACTGGCATCTTTCACAGGGCAGCAGGAAAAAAATGCATCTGTCTTTTCACTCTTTGCTTTTCACTGCCAAGTGGTGTGTAATATGTGTAGGATTGACACTGTAGGGATTTTAGATTATGGCATCTGTTCCTAGGATCCAGTGCCTAAAGATGTTATAGTTCCTGATGTGTGTTTCTGGAGTCAAAAGGGAGGTAAAATGTTTCTGTCAACTCTGACATCTGAAAAAGCTTCTAGTGAATTGCTTGCAGGGCTTGGAGTCAAAGGAGAGCTGAGATGGGACCTTGGATACCAGATTAGCATGAGTAAGTTTGCTACCCTAGTGTATTGCTGCCAAGTGATGCCTGGCTGCTGTAGGGAAAGATTCAGTGTAGTCCTGTTACGGCTCAACTGAGCAGTGGTCAGGTTTTCATTCTGAATGTGTCATCTATGAGAACTGCATACCATTTCCTTGACAAAAGGGGGGAACCAAAGGAAGGGTTTGATTAAACTGCTGAAGCAATTGATTTAGCCAGTTGCTGTGTCCTGTCCAGTGGCCAGTGCCACTGGGAAAATGCAGTGGGCAGCCAGGAAGTACAGGAAGCACAAGGACAGGGAGGAAGCAGATGATAGGCAAATGGCATTATGTGCAAATGCAGTAACAAATTGATGTTCTGAAGGCACAGTGTTCTTTGCCATGATGTTTTATATGAATCCTCTTGTAGGGTGGAGGATGACATGAAGGGGAAGATTAACTTTCAGGGTCAAAACAAAAAGTGCAAAATATTTTTTGTGAAATTTTGAAAGGATTTAACCTCTAACTGCCTCTGCAGGGAGTGGGAAGAGGGAACTGCGACCATAGCCCTGTTGAGTTTGTACCAGAGAGTCTTGATTTCTTTATAGGGTTTTTGTCAGACTTGCGTTGGACAAAGATCAAATATTCATCTTCCTGGCCCTGATCAAGTGTGGTACAGTTGATTCTCCATCTTACTAACCTCCTCAGAGCTCCACTTGGAGCCAGTTACTGACATTTCACTGTGCAAGGAATGCAAGTATTAGTGTGCTAAATTAGCACTAGCATACAGAATTGCCAGCTGCTTTTCTTTATGAAGAAATAATCACAATGTCTGAAATATTCCTTTAAGTCTGTGCTTCTGGATCCATTCAATTATGAGTATTTCAAAATTTCTTAAAGAAGGAAAAAAAAAAAGAGAAAAAGACAAAAAAAAGTTGAAAATATGAACCAAATGCAAAAAGAAAAAAATAAAAATGAACAATATAAAATGGAATATGCTTTTTAACAATCATGATTTTTGTGGCATGGCAAATCACTTTGCAATGCTTGGGCTTGGAAAAAGTGGAAAAATTACAGAAAAGTGTGGACAACATTTCTTGCAGATATTTCTAAAGGAAGAAAGCACTGAGGGACAAAGGGGATATGAGAAGGTCTTTGTTTCTTTCTCAGTGGGTGACCATGCCTATCATTGTGTGAAACAGAAGGCAGTAGTGTATGCCTGGTGGCCCTCAGAGCTTCAGGCCATTCGGATGATTACTGAATGTCCATGGCTGGAGCCTCAGAGAACAGTACATGTTGGGTAATAACTGCAGGGCTGGTCTGTGTGATCTGGGCAGCTGTCCCTTCCAAGCTGCATGGAGACAACTGGCTTGTTTCACTGAACACTGCTCTGATGGTAGTAACTTCTAGTACCAGCTAGGCGAAAATGGATGGAAACCAGTGACCTGGAGGTGAAAAGTGCCATATCCCATTCCAGTGCCCTGAGTCACTCATGTTCTCTTACAATGAGCTTTCTGTACTGCACTGAAGGACACTGTTGCTTTGCTGCTTTCCAGCACTGCTTGTGAGCTATGGTTAAAGCAGTGCAATGCTTTTCACAAACTCTTCTCTCATGGCCCCTTGTTTATTTTAAAGGGCATGGTAGCACATAACTGTAGCCTAGAACTGTACGTTGCTTACATCTTGCTTTGGCTTCTCTCACCTTGAAAAGTCAAATCTTTGCTAAAGCCTGGCCACTGTACAACTCATAGCAGAGTGTGTGTTTCAGGCTACCAGACATGAGCGAACATAGGCTGTGAGTCCAGTACAAATTATTTCTATTTCCATTTTGTCCCATTTTTACAGCAATGTGGATCTGTAATTCCTGGAAGGTGATAGTATTTCAGCCAAGGAAGTTACTTGAATACACTTAAGAAAGCTACTGTTTGCAACATATTGGTCTAGCCTATAAGATTTGGAGTGTCCCAGAGACTACACAGTTTAATACTGCTTGCATATAAAAAGGAGCATAAGCTTGGCTATTTAGCTGACAGTAGTCTAGCTGAAGTCAATGGCAATAGTGTACTGGTGACTGAGGTGTTTACATGCATATGGAAATGTAGCTCATTATTTCTGTGAGTGCCATTCAGCTCTACTATTGTGCAGCTCCCCACCTTATCTAGGGTATCACACATTGAGCAGACACTGTATGCTACATCAAGGTAAGATAGACTTATAGTGAGAAATCTACACTGTGCAAGCCGCATTAAGAAAACAGTATTAGCTAAAACTGCTTTCTCCACCACTCTAAAAACATGGAAAACATGTTAATTAAAATAAGAAGAGTCATAAGGGATTGGATTTAACTACCTTTTGCTATCTTCCCTCCATCGTGCATCACTTTTTTTCTGTTTTGAGGTATGTTCATGTTTGCCTGAAGTACAGTACTGAAGCGCTCATCCTCATTTGTGTGTTTGGTCACACTGATTAAAACAATGCCGTGATACTATTTATTTTTGTGAAATGCATGTAGACCCCTGTAGGGCCCTTGTGCCTCAGTGTTTTGCAGCAAGGGTCAAGAATCTATTTATAAGATTTCCAAAGTGTTATTGTTAAAACATCTCTTTGCTATGTCACTGTTTCCCCTTTCCTCTCCTCATACAAAGTAATACATTGTCATTAGTGACTTGTAACACTCTCCCTCTAAGCACAGAATATCCAGCTTTCCTTATTTTTTTCCCAAGCTTCCTTCCTATTTAAACAAAGAATTGTTTTAGTCAGTTGGTACCCAAATATTCCTAGCCTCGCTATCAGAAAAAGAAATAAATATCAGTCTGTTTTATGCAGTGATTTATAAGCACTGCAGTTTTATTGCTCATGTGAGCTGTAGCATTATGACTTTTTACAACAAAAAAGTTATGTTCTAATATGGGAATTCTTGCAGTGTTTGCTCTGACCTTTGTGAGAGCCGTTCTATGGCTAATGTGGCCAAAACTTCAGGCCTTTAATACACTAGTCAGTTTATGGATCCCTGAAATGGCACCAGCAAGAAGGAAGAGTTGGAGGAAGATGTGCTATTATAATTCAGAAATTATGTGTACAACTAGTCCTTGTACTCATAACTGCAGGTTTTCACTTACCTCATATTTTTTGATTTGAAACATCTTTAACTTGGCATTTAATTTTTTACTCAATTACTTACAAAGTCTAGAAGATTCATAAGATCATCCAGAATCACATTTTCGGTGATTTGGACTCAGTTATTACTTAGCCTTTACAAGGAGCCCAGTGTGTTGTTTCTGACCAAATTGTGTCCTATGGTGAAGTCACTAGTCCCCGATCTGAGCACTAGCCACTAGTCCCCAGTCCCCAGTCCTTCAACTGAAGGATGTTGAAACTCAAACTTGCTAAGTACATGCCAGAAATCAATCATCCTCATTGCTAACCTTCTCATTCCTTCAGATTTATCTGTCTTTACAGCTTGAAACTTGATTTTAGTTACAGTTTATTCTAGCATGTAAAAAAAGTTTTGTTTTCCTCTTGTGCATTGTGCATTTTTTCACTGTAACCATGTTACCTCTCAGTCTCCATTTTGATAAATTGAGTAGAACAAGCTCTGCAGGTGTCTTGGTGAAGCAAATTCTACAGCCAAGGAATATTTTTATTGCCTTTTATAACACACCCATGAAATTACTAGCATGTCTTTGAAGCAAATGTGACTTACGTGACCACAGTGTTTGTCCAACTCCATCCCATTCTTTTCCTCATATCTTACTAAATCTGTGACTGGTTTAAGTCCAAACTATCAGAGGTGTAACAGTCTCAGAGTCATTACAGTTTGCATATTTAAAGTTTTGGGTAATTGTTGCCTTAGGAGGAGATGACATACATCTGTGCTGCTGTGAAAGGAAAGGCAGCTTGAATCCAGCCAACTGCCCCGCCAGCATTGCCTAAGCTCTTTGCTCAAGGCGATAGTGAAGAAACAGCAACAAACACATTAAGAGCAGGACTGGCCTATTGCATAAGTGGCAGAGGAGTAAGTAAACAAAGGATGCAATTTCATAGGAAACCAGCTTTCCTAAATTGTTTCATGAGCTGCAGAACCAGTCCTAAACTTCAGGCATCATTACTGGATGGAGTCCTCCCCACTCAGAAGAGGCTTTCCTGTAAATCAGATGGAGGTTTTATAAAATTAGAGATGTCAGTTATGTCAACTACTATTTACATGCTGGGAATATATTTGCTAATTTTGAATTTTTATATCCCTATATCTATGAGTTTGAGCTTTGTTGCTACTAGTGAACACATTATGATTATTTGGCCAGAAATGTGGTCTGCATTATACAACACTCTACAGTGCTATGAATAGAAGTCATGCAGGCTGTGGCATTCAAGACTGTTCTCTGTCCTGTTGTGTATCTGCCATAACACAAATGGAATAAAATACTCCAACCAGCTCGTACAGTCAGCAGCCTCTGGTAACTAATGTATTTTGTGATCACTTTTACTATGCCTACCATGTTATGAATAATTATCCTGCTTGTTGCCTTAAACAGTTAATAACGCAAATTCCAATATCCTTCCCCATCATCCTGATAACCCAACAATAATATACGTAAATGTATAGACTCACAAGATAGGCTGTCATCTCTTGGAGGAAGCAATTATAAGACAACGTGTGTCAACTGGAAGATTAAGGACCCCATGCTACTTCAAAGAGTTGAGTTTCAATTCTCACCTGTCATGTCAGTGACTTTGGGATAAATGGCCACCTGAAATCAAAATGATTTACATAGAAACATTAATGATGGTACAGTTCAGTGTGTAGAGGTCAAATGTGCATGATGTGTGATCAGTATTCATGGAGCTCATGGGAGAAACATCACGTATCTGGGAATGGGCTAAAAAGAAAGAATGCAAAAAAATTGTTTTCTTGTAATTTTAGACAGTTTACAGGCCTCTAAATATATGCCTTTTATGCTTCCATTTTTCAAAGAAAAAATCTTTTAAGAAGCCTTGTGAGGATATGAAATCACACTTTTACTTTCAGAGGCTTTGGCTGATTCAAAGATCATTAATAACTTTTTTAATTGTTAAAGGAATGCACACTTGACATCAAGCAGAACTAAGATGAGCCATGTTTCTTGCCACAGAGAAAGCATTCTTGGTGGGTTTTATGTAGCATTCTATTGCATGTATATGTTTATATTTTTATATGTTAAACCATATAAATACATGTATGAATGTATAATATACATATAATGTATGACACTAAGATAATATATATTACAATACATTATATATTTCATATATATATATATACAGCATCAGATTCCTTGTACAGAGGCATTTTTATTTAGCATTTGAAATGTCCTGAATTTGTTGTGTCTGAATGGAACTGTTGCAAGAAGGCATGAAGGTATGCAGAATTGGCATATTATGTCGAGTAAGATGAAACTGTGAAATGTGCAACAGTATAAAATAGTGGGAAAAGAATTACTGTGATTAAACATAAGGGAAATTAGGTGGAAATGGATGGATTTATTTCTTCTATGTAATATTTCCTCAGCTGAGGTAAATTTGCACCACTCCATCACCATTAGAGAATCAGTACTGATTTGTCTACTGAGGATATTGCAGAACACAAGAGCGTGGGTCTGTGGGTCTGTGAACTGGCCACAGTGAGCATGTACTGTTTCAGGGAGAGCCACTTAGAGTTGACCAGAACAGGGCCGGGGGTGAGCTAAGGGTTTGGTGGTGTGGAGAAGCAGAAGCCCATTTCTGGGCTTATTCTCTTTTATTTCAACAGTGCCGTGCCCCATAGGGAGCTATGCAAGTAAAACTGGATCCACATTCACTTTTGTTCTCATAACCATAAGTGATAGAAAATCTGTTAAACGTTAAATAACTGGTGGTTTGTTAGCAACACTGACTTGAAAATTCAAGACTTAATTTGTTGGGTTTCATCTTCCGATTGCTGTCTCTCATTAGGCATTATTTTGGTTAAATCTCTTCCTCAGTGTAAATTTATGTAGGCTGTAATAGCATAATTTATTAACCTCTTGAATAAGCTTAAATAGATTAACTTTCTCCAGTCTCCACCTAACAGCTCCATTTTCCTGCTTTAGCCATTTTCCCCTAAGCCCTTTGCATATAGTCAACCTCCTTTTTTGATGTGTGTATTCCCTCAAAGAGCATGCTGTTCTAGCAATGAGCTCACTGTTGACGTACACAGAGGAAGTACCATCTCTGTGCTACTCAGCATTATTTCTCTGTCTTTTCATACAAAAACTTTTTCTGCTTTTAAATGTGAGCTGCTCTGCTCAATTGGCTGCCTTACAGAGCCCCAAGGCAGGTCCCCATTGCAGAGGACTGATCTCCATTATTTTTTCCCAGCTAGCCAAGCTTTTGTTTTGAAAACAAGTTTTGCTTGACTGGGCATGGTGTGCAGGGTGGACAAATTGCTTTGACTGTTCTTCCAACCCTCCATATACCTGTGTATTTTATCAGCAATTTTGAACTTCTTTTCAGATGACTAATGAAAATCAGGATTCTGCAGTTGCAGCTTCACCACTGTCTTTTTGAAGATCTGTGAATCAAACAGTGCTTATACAACATAACGTGCTCCAGTGAAGGCTCATAGGATTGTGGTTTTCCTATAGTTAGTGTAGAATGGCACAAGTGTAATATGAAATCACTTGCTGTGGAGCGTAAGAGTATGAAATCTTTCTACTTGCTTTCTGAATCAGACTTTGGCAGTCTCAGAGAACAGAACTGGATTTGTTTGACATGGCGATTTTTTTTAATCGTGGTAGTGGCTCTTGGTCTGTAACCATTCCACAGCACAACAGTGTAGTAAACCCTCTAGTTAGCATGCTCCTTGTTCTTACTCCACACTACATACTACATACAATGCAAATCTAAATGTTGAGAGCTAGCTACATGATTTAGGTTACCAGTCATAAAGAACTTGATGCAAGATATTTTCCTTTTGTATGTTTAAAAGTAAGATCTTCACTACTGTTCTCTACTTAAACACAAAGAAGCCTACACCAAAAACCTTCTTGATTACAGCCTTTCTTTTAAGTGTCAGTCTCAAACAGAGGAAGCTTTATTTCACTCCATGTTCTCTGGAAAGGCCACCTCTACTAAGACATCTTTACACATCACTCACTGGTTAGATGCTTCTTTGGATATGTGTTAAAAGAAAGAACTGATTTTCCCCATCTTTTTTAATTTACACAGATCACAGAGCCATAAGCCATGAAACTAGCACAGAACCTAGTACTAAAATGTCTACAATTTATTATGCAGTTACTCAGCTTAAAAGCTTAGTCCCCTATAATTCATTGTTTGCTTGAAAAAACAGTTGCCTTTAAAAGTAGTTCATTAGCATTATTCTCTAGTCTTCTTCCTCTCTGGCTTAGCAGAATTGCTGCTGTTTGTCTGTTTCAATGGCTCCCAATGAGACTCCAAGTTGGATGTGTGCCAAACACCATGGTATTTAATCACACTCATTTTTCTAATTAAGGATTTACTAAGCCTTTTATTATTGTCATGATGTATTTTTGCTTACTGTCATGGCTTTCCCTTCTTTCTCCAAGAGGGAACAAGACAGATAAGATTTTTGTCCTGATTTTTGTTCGACTTACTATGCCTTCTATTACAGTAGCAAAGCAGCATAACAGCATACTATACAAGAGTAATCTGCCTGAAAGAGATGGCATACATATAACTCCCAGGGTTTCTCTGCTAGTGTATTGACTGATTGACATGATCAGAACAGAATTCATATGACAGGATCCTCTCAATTCTATCTTTAAATAATAACACTGCTCCCAGTGCTCTGGAGTAATTGTCTCTCTGTCTGCCTTTGATAGCATCAACTGAGAAGCATGTGTTGTCTCCTAGGTTGCTAAGTGCCTAACAAGTCTATGTTTCATAATGAAGTCAAAGCCAAAAAAAAAAGAGGTATCTTTGAAACCACTTTGCATTTGTGTTACTTGCCTGCAAGAAGTACCTTGCGTCAGCCTAGAGGTGTATAGAGATTAAAAAGAGTTGCTCACTAAGCTCTTTCCTGCTGTAAAAAACTGTAAAAGCTTCAGAAAAACAATTGTAGCGTGGAGAAGGCCACCCACCTTTCCTTCCACAAAAAGGACTTTCCCAGCACACACGTGCAGAGGGGGTTGGAAGGACTTTGTCATGAACTGCCCATTCTGAGTATCCCAATGACCTATCTCTGAGTGCATAGCAATGTGATGCTGTCTTGGGAGTGTGTTGACTGACATCCATAGGGCTCAGATCTGGAGCTCAGGTACTGGATTTAGTTAGTGGTGGAGAAAAGATGTATGCTTTATGTGCAAACAGCTATTCTCTCTCAGGTTTGTAGAGTGAAATATCTGTCTCATGGGTGGATGGTAGGAAAAGCATTTGTGGCTGTTTAAATGTGGGATGAAGCCATGGTTGAAACTGGCTTTGTTCTTCTTGGGTAATGAAGACGGAGAAAAGGTGTCATTGGAAATTTATGTGTAAGAAGGGCTGTTGTAGCAATTAGCTTCTAACTTTCATTTCACAGTTTCTACTCATTATTTCTGATAAATGAAGGGTGCTTAGGATCAGGAGTGCCTTCTGAAATGGAAGAGCTTTAACCATGACACTTGTGCATGCAAACACAAGTTGAAATCCCTGGTACAGTGTTTGCTTCATATCACCACAGTTCCGCCATCTGTTAAATTGCTTCAGCTTGGTGCTCTGCCAGTGAGCATGACGTGCATAGCCTACCTGTGGCCTTAGGCAGGTGGAGTAAATTCACTCTTCTCCTTCACCACTTTCTTGCTTTCTCTCTGTTGCTTTGCGTGACAAGATGAAACATGTGCCACTGGACTGGAACAAAAGAGAAAGCCCCTTGCAACTTCCTTAATATGATGAGGATGATGAGGTGAAGGGAAAAAAGGTTCTGAGTTGATCAGATGTCTACACATCTTAAAAATCATTGCTCAGCTTGTGCTGAAGATTTCCGTAAAACTGAAAAATAATAATAACCCCGAGCATGCCCATCAACACTCCAAATCTTCCTCTGATTGAACTGCTTGGAATTCTACTTGGCAAGGATAAAGAATGGCATTTGAAAAAGGTCACAAGAACCATTTTCAAATTCACTCATCCGGAATAGATACGTTTTTAGATTGCTCAGTTGTAGTGTATTGATCACCACAGTGATTTCAGAGCTCTGCATCTCTGGTAAAAATGCAGGAGGATGGCTGTAGGTCATAGACTCAAACATGTCTGCATCTTGCCATGTGCTTATGGCAGGGCCACCAAAGGAATGCCCTTATGGTAAGGTAGGTGCATCACATGTGCTACTCCAACATCCCCTGTGTCATCCCCTGTGAGGGTACTCAAACTGATCCTTCCGTGCAAATGGGGCAGCTTCTTGCCATTAACCATGGGATAAGAGCGTGCACATATATTGCCTCAGATGAGACAATGCATTGGATCGTCACCCCAGCTTGCCTCATGGTAACTGTTCTTGCCTGTATTGTACATTTGGATCCTGCAATGAGTTACTGTTTTAGACTGAGGCAACCAATCTTGTGAAGCTCACAAGCCACATACTAAAATCTGCAGTTGTCAAGCAGCTACAAGGCATGAGCCCTGTGGTCCAAGATGACAAGAGGTAGGAGAGTTCCAGGAGTAATTCACAGACACGATGAACCAATGGCTCCCTGAGGGTTCCATGGCTCCATGAGGGGTGTGACTGTGCTGGGTTGACAGCTGAATGTGTAGTAGCTTGGTGCTATTAGCAATGACTGACCTTACTTGCTCCATCAGGATTGAATTAACTGGCAGCCTGCATACCAGTACAGTGCCTATGACTGAACAGTGAGACACTGGCCAGAAAGCTCTGTTACTTCTTGGAGTATCTGTCTACAGCTGAAGAACCTCTGCTTGGCAACACCTGTAGTCTAAAGGGTGTTCCTCCTGCTTTTTAAAACACAACCAAAATGAGCAAACAACTCAATCTATTTGCTTTCCAGCCATCACAAACTCCTTTTTACAGTCCAGCTTTATCCAGCTTGTTGATATTCTACCTTTGATGTGCAAAGAATAAATCCAAGCTTCCTCACAGAGTCCTGAGCATTAAGGCTTCTTTATCCTATGTGAGCTGTTCTTTAGAATTGGTGAGGCACTTGAGCTACTGAAGTTATTACTTGGCTATCAGACTAATTGGCTGCAGACAAATCAGTGGAAAATTCTGTTTTGTATTTTCTCTCTTCAATGTTAACTGAACCACTGGAGCCTGAGAATGGAGCAGCTGAGCTGCAGGACTACAGCCTGAGATAATTCACACAATGTTTTAAGTCCCCTTACTCAGCACAAGTAGAATTTCTGCCAAACCTTATTACTCCCATCCACAGCAAAATTAACTTGCCTCTGTAGCAGCAGTGTATTTGCTCTATTTCAATACACACTAAGGGAAAATGATTTTACCAAATAAACCTCTATACTTGTCTGCCTCCAAAGGTTCATGATTGGCCATCTATAGCTAGGTACTGAAGTACACATTTCAAACCACTAGCTAAATATTTTAAATTCCATCCGGTTTTGAATTAGGTATTTATTGTCACTGCCCATCTAGGTACTAAATGCCACAGAGTGTATTTAACCTTTTAGAAAAGTTTAACCACTTCTATAGAAAGGGAAAAAAGACTGTTTCATGCCCTTGAGTGCATTTTAGGTCTCAGTCTCCTGACATACCTCAAGGCAGAAAATTGCCTTATTGAGGTGAATGGATGAAGAAGATGGTGGAGAAATTGAGGTCCAAATTCAAACACTGGCTTTAATCAGAATAGCAGAGACAGTGGGCAACAAAGAGGGGACTTGTTAGCCTCATCTCCATATTTGAACTGTAGGACAGAGCTAAAATTGCCAAAAATCATGCCACTTTGTACACACATCTGCTTTGCATATGCAGTTCAGCTTGCTGACAGGAGCTGTCCTGGCAGCAAGTTCCCAGCTTAGTGTATACAGGGGAGCAGCACAGAGAAACCTTATTCCTTGCATCAGATTTGAAATAGTAAGTCCTGATGCACATGATTTCCCCCATCTGAACAGAGCAAAAAGTAAATGGTCCAAATGTCATACTGGATCAGATGTTATCTTCTCACTCTTTACATCTTTCTTTAAAGGGCAAGGAACTTGCCCTTTAAAATGACAAGCTTTCTTTCACTTTACGCATGTTGTCAGAAGTCATTGTTAACCCATTGCTAGAAGTTATACATGACTTTGCAGGACACTCCTAAGAGCAAGAAGGGAGACTGTCCTGTGTTACCAATGACTGAGTTGTGGCTAGCGTGGAGCATACAAAGAAACATGTTTAAAGTAAGAATGCATGAAAACCTGGTAGCTCTATTTTTTCACTTTATCATCTAAATGCTTCAGTATGAGAGGAGAGATTAAAAATAGGTCTTTTCTAATATCTGTCTTCTCCCGTTCAGTGCAGATAGGGTTTAACCTTGAGATATTTGTTCTTCCATAAGAAGAGACATGCCTCTTCTCTGAAAATGTTCATACATCAAGGCTTAAAATGCTTAATTGTGTAATTTGAAAATCTTTTAAATTCACTCATATTGACAGGAAATAGAATAATTACATAATATCACCAATAGTACTAGAATAAGGCAAAACAGGACATCCACTATTGTACACTCTAAGGTTAAATATGTGATATTAGAAAATTAATTTTACATATGTTTGTTGCTGCATAATCCAGGGAATGTTGACAAATGGAACATAGTCAGTCCAGCAAGAAATACCAAGGGGAGCCAGGAGAATGTTGTCAGGCCACAATGACATCAGCCTGCAACCCTTGCCAGCCTCTCTCCACCACGTCCGCAGCTCCAGATTGCTGTTCTGCAAAGGGCCACCACTCCCTTCCTGTTAAATCACTGTGCAGAGGACCAACTGTAACCCTACCCCTACCTTCCCTGGTTTACAAGAATGTATCCTGACTACCTAACATATAATGCTGACTGTGCAATTAATTTGTTTATATGAACAAAATATTCAGCATTTCAGATGGATTCCCTTCTTCCTGCCCTACTGTGATACACCTTCAATTTTGTTTTCTCCAGAGCTTGTTTAGAGGCTCACATTTTGATGACTAGATCATCCCACCACAGTGTGGATTGTTACCTCATGCTTTTGGGTTGCATCCACTCCCACAGCTGTTTCTCTAGGCTGCTTTTGAGAGTGGATATAATATCTGAATTCCTTAGTAATGAACCTGTTATTGTGGAGGCCGAATGGAAAAAGGAGCTGGTGGCTAGCTAGTGGGTTTTGCTTGCTTGGCTTAATCATTTCATAAGTAGTAGAAAATATTCCAAAGTCAATGGCTGATTTACTTTGAAAGTTTAAAAATGTTAGAAAATACTCTGTGTGAAGTGGCATTTAATCTTCCCAAAGGAGACACTGGTCTTTACTTTTCAGATATTACCTTAAATATACCTAAAAATCATCAATGGTTAAACAGTGCTGCTTCCAAGAATGTTTTGATGGCTTACAAAGGTCAAACTAAAGGTTAGTTTAACCATTTTAAGTTGAACGACCTTCAAAAGACATTGACAACTGAAATAACTTGGTAATTTCATGTAGCAATCAATATAATGTCTGGGAAAGCATGAGAAGGAATACATAATTTTCAGAACTCACCATAAAAAGACAGAAGTAATGTTTTATTGAAAGAGATGTATCTTTACTTCAGGATAGATAATGTGTTTTTCTATAGCATTGGAAATAAATCAGTGAAGAAAAAGTACTTCAATCCTACCACGAGGCAAACTCAGCAGAATCAATTCTATTATCCTCATTGACTTATCTTGGGGTATGGCTAAAGCTTCCTTCTGTTTTTGTATTGGAACAGCTTACACAAATTAATATGACAGCTGGTTAGCATTATTCTAGGTAAGCAACATGAAAAGGTAAATTCTTTCAGTTATTCTAGTATATTAAAATTACTGACACTCCAGTAGAAGTTTTTTTTTATTCGCTGTATCTACCAAGTATCATCTTGTCACACAAATACTCTCATAATTTTGAAGTGAACATGTTCAAGCCTGAGTCTTGACAAAGGTACGAATTAAAGCTAGGAATTTCAAGCCTGTGTATAAAAAGCAAAACAAAAAAAGCAGAGTCAAATATATTGCTGACTGAAAGATGACCTTACAACTGCAGATGTTGTTGAAAACCTTGTGGTTCCTCTTATTGTTGTTGTAGTTGTCTTGGGAGATCTTTCACCTGTTTGATTTTGTCCTGTCTTAAACCTTGGTCTGCAGATAGCTATATTCTGAGTCTTATTCTTTTTCTCAGATCTCTACCACTTAAGGTCTCTACCATTTGAGAATGAGGTTATCATATTTACTTGTGTCAGATATTATAGTAACAGATACCATAAAAAGACACAATATTTTGTAGGAATTGCATGTGAAAATTTAAGTGCACAATTTATCTCCTTTGCAGTTTTAATCAGCACCTTAGAAAAATAATATAAGAAAAATTTTACGAATAAAACATTGGAAACATACAGAAATGAATCAACTGATAAAGTAATCACTATTACAAAGATAAACTTCTGAGTACATTGAAATGGAATCTAATGTGGCCCATGTCTTAATCTTCCTATATCTTTCAAAAATAGCTTTGAACACGTTCAAAAAATCCCATTAAACTGTATTAGATTGTTTGAAAGAAAGATGCGCAATAAAGCTTTTTTGGGTTTAGTTTTGGTTTTGTTTTAATTGGACAATCCTAAGATTTGTTTGTTTATTTTATCATTCCAAAATTAAAAGTTTAATAAACTTAATTAATTATTGCAGACATAAAATTTAATTTACTTTCTCAAGATGAATGGTTTTACCTTTTGTTTTAAACCACTGAGCTTAATTGTGGCAATAAAAAAAAAATCCCTTTTTTAAAGAGATTGAATATTTGCTGAATCAGCATTAGCTTTTTATTAACTGCAGTTAATTTGAATCAATATTTGGGAGAATTGTTTTCTTAATTATTTTTCTGATTTTATCCATCTCTAGTTTGGATATACCAGCTTTGTTATCTTGTAAATCAGCCTAACCAGGTAGTTATTCCTGGAAATTTGCCATTGTTAAAATTTAATTTAGTATTGATTTGTTCATATTTTTTTCAAATTATATATTACTTTCTGTAGTCATTGATTTGAGCAGTTAATGGCCTGCATGAGGTTTGTCCTTCATAAATATCATCAAAAATTCCACCCTTCAAATGGAAATCGAGCTTCATAGAACTTGTACTGTCGTGACACAATTACAGCTGTTTCCCTGTTCCAGCTCTGGGGGAATGTATATTCATTAAAGAATCATTAGATAAAAACGCACAATCAACTCCCCAGCAGGAACAAGAGCGCACTCACAAAACTATGGGAGCACTCTGGGCAACAGGATAAATGGAGATACTTTTTTACTTACACTTTTTCCTTGGTTTTATTGACCTGTCACTACTTCCTGCATGCTGATGTGGTTTCAGTGCAGTGACATCAGTACCACTGAGTGTTAGGTAAACCCAATGATAAGATGGATTGGGCTGCCTTCAGCTAGATTTGCATTAATAAATGGATTGAAGATATTCCTGGGCACTGAAGTCAACTGGCTCACAGAATAGCCCACATCTATTTGACATTTTCAGTTAACTGACATTATTCAGAAATGAACCTTAGAAGGTTCAACCCACAAACAACCAGTACAATTTCTACTAAACTGTTTTCTCTGGACAGAGAGCCTATTTTGTGCAACAGTTTCTTAGTTGACTGACCTGTAGGTAAACTTAAGGTAGGACTTTAGGTTACCATGATCAGCTTTCTGTTTCCATTCCCTCTAGTTTCTGTAAGTAGCTTAAGATACTCACACAATCTCCGGCTGACAATCTGGAAGTGTGCAAGAGCTTGATTTGTATTTCCAATTAGAAGATTTGTATTTCTCTGCAGAGAGAGCTGAGGTCTTCACCATGGAGTAATCCATTAGTGTTTATTACTGTTGGGTGTCCTTTGAAGCTTTCTGTTGTCTAAGCTGAAATTTCAAGATAAAAAAATGTCATGTTTTATTTTCAGATCAAATCAGAAGAAGAAAGAAGTAAATGGTTAAAACCTTTCCCTGATCATGAAGTTAAATGGAGTTACATGTGGTGGGTTGATTTATATAAAGAACAATGAGGGGAGAAAAAGGAAAGAAAACAATTCAAGAAAGGAGTCTCTGCTTAATCTCTCTATTTGTTTCTCAGTATTTGTTCCCACTTCTCACTCACTTTGCCTTCCTAAAATGGAATGACTTTTTTAATTGTTTTGAAAGCAAAACAGCAAAAGTTAAAACCTTTTAACCTTGATTCTACATCAGTTTACAATGCAAGGAATCTAGCCTCAGCTGTTCTCTGGGTTCTTAGAGTAGATGGCACAAAAATGTCAACAGAAATTGGTACTGCTACTGCATTTCAGTTTTGCATATCATCTTTCTGCTGAAGTGTTGTGGGTTTTTTCAACAGTAGTTTTGCCCATTGATTTTATGGGAAGAATTTACAACCAAGCAGTGACTAAAGGTGATTTCCAGTGTTTGTGAGAGCTCATAGTGTAGAAGTGCCAGCTGCAATACAGCTCTGCATCTCTTCTCTAGTTTTAAGAGAACCTGAGACCCCAGAAATGAACAACACTGACTCTTTTCCTATTAAAAGTCTAAGGCATTTCTCCCTTCACAAAGTAAACTTGACCCTGGCTATGAAATTCTCTCACGCATTAAGATGCCAGCTGTTTGTATCCCATGGACATGGCAGGTTTCTGACTGATGTTTGGTTTAGACATATACACAAAGTGCCTGTGGCATCCACTGAGCCTGAACAAAGAAGCCTGGGGAAGGTCTCACTAGATCTATTGTCTTACACTGACACCGGCCTTTCCATTACAAAGCCCTTTAAGACCAAAAGTAATCAATAATGATGAATGTGGTTTCTTCCCTGTGTGCATCTGAGACAGATGGAGAGTTACTGCGGACAACAATAGCCTGAAGGCAAGGGCCCTGTCATGGTTGTTTAACCCCCCCCCCCCAAAAAAAAAAATTGCTTAAAAAAAACTACAAA
>NDXB01009548.1:22757-37996 GCA_002631895.1 Agapornis roseicollis
TGTCATGGTTACCCCCCCCCCCAAAAAAAAAAAATTGCATAAAAAAAGGTACAAAATTTTATAGGGATTTTTTTCATCTTTGCCTGTTTGAACAGATTCCTTCAATGGGCAGTAATTGCATTGCCTGCTTTCATGCGGATCAGTGCTGTCTCTGAGCAGCATCCATCTCTCAGAGAAATGGCAGGCAGTTTTTCCAAATGATTCTCTCTCTGCATCTCCCTTCCTTTCCAAACTTCCATTTCCCAAGCTCTCTTTATCCCTTTCTCATCTTTCTCCTCTCTTGCTTATGCTTCCCAGCATGATCACTTTCAGACGCATTATATAGCTGAAAATAAATGTTTCATTTGATCTTGGAAAGAAACTGTTTATGAACTATGCTGCATTTTAAACCTCCTTACGCATAGCTGTGTTCTATTAGAGTCAGATGTTGTGAGCAGTTGCAGCATATACCTTATCCTATCCCTGCCTGCTCACATTTGTTCCTCCCACAGCATATCTGCCCTTCAGCAGGGGTATATATATCAGTTCTCTGATATATGCAAAAAAGAAGGGAAATCAAAGCAAACTGAAATGATCAGGGTTGGCATTTTTCAGTCACCTTAGAGTCCTTTTGTGAAGCCACTAGAGGCGCAGCTGGGTAGTTGGGAAGGATGATTATGAGCTATTAGTAGTACCAGTAAAAGGCCTTATGGTAGCACTCATCTAAGAAAATGATTTTAGTAAAGCTAGTAGCAATGAGAGAACAGGAACACAAACAGGAATTTCTGCTGTGGGATTTGGCTCTCAGTTCCAATGGGATGAGAGAGAAACTTTCTTATTTAATTGTTAATAACAGAAAATAGGTGTAAGCATATTAACAGGTTTTTATTACAACAGATTAGTAATTAATCAGAAACTGTTCTAATAATATTTTACATTGAGTTCAATAGATTGTGCAGTAGGGGATATAAATAGAGAAATATTACATGAAGATCACAAGATGGTTTTGCGTTTCAGTTAGCACATAATGGGACTACTGGATCTTAAGATGTGGCTAATTTTGTTTCTGAACATATGATCCCCTTGCCATCAATAGGCAATCCTATATGAACTGCTCCACTGAGCACCTAAAAGGACACGTAGTAATGCTGGCATGGCTTGCTTTTCTTTGTTTTGCTCACAAAAGCACATGCTGCCAGTCATCTGCATCATATTGACTAAATTATTGACCAATGTCTTTGTGCATTGGGAGGGGGTGGGAAGGTGCAGTGACACAACCTATTGGAGCATACAAGCTTATGACATCCAGGGAATGCTCTGTAATTCCCAAACATGAGTGTGTTTCCAAACTGTGCCTTCTTTTCTCAGTCACACAGCTCCAGAAGAGCAGGCATGCTCTGTCCACTTCAAGCCCCAAAACTCCCACAGCAGTGGAAAGGAAAAAGGAGGGCTGGCATTTTGAATAACTTATTCCAGTCTTCCTGCATGGGGGAGGTGAAGAAGCCAAAAGCTTCTGGAGTCAGTGGGGTTGCATTGTTGCAAATGAGGGCACCATTTAGTTCTGGATCATGCTAGCTCCTCTCTGTGGATGGCCTTTGGAAGAAAACAAAAAACCACACCCAAAGACAGATTGTTTCCTTTGCATTACTAACAAAAGTGTTTATTCTAGTAAAAAGCTGGAGAGGAGCAATTAGAAACTTCAGGGAATATACTAAGTAAAAATGTGGTTTTGGTTACCCTGGAGTATAAAGAATTAGTTAAATTGCTATATTTCACTTCTTGTGGTTACAAGTGACACAGTGACCCCGTTGTGGTAATGCTTCTGTGCCATGCTCTGAAAAATCCAATAACCCTTGCAGCTGCCCTGGGATGCTTCTCATTGCTGCTCACCCAAGCCCCAGCAATGTGCCATGTCCCTTGGAGACCGGATTTCCATGGAAAGTCGCCTACTGCTGCTGGGCTGTATCTATTGCTCTGTCTACAGGGATGGCAACAAAGATGTTATGGCTTGCTATTTGAAAGGAGAGGGATGTCAAGAGGAAGGTGACCCTAAAAGTCCTTCCTGTGGTTTATTTGCAGCAATTCTGTGTTTATGATGTGCCTAAAAAAAAGCCTTAATCCAAATCTGTTTGTCAAACCAGTTATCAGCTCTAGCCCCAAAAGTTTGATTTATGTACCTAAACTCTACTGATTGGAAAAGATGAAGTAAGTAGGAAAGAACATGATGGACAGATGAAAATTAGTCAATCCAAGCTTTACTTTTAAAATAGCTCTTACTTCATGATTTTGTGTTTTATTCTAAAGCCATGCCTAGTCACTGAGCACAGATATGTTTGGATATTCTTCCTTCACTCTTTGTATGCCAAATTAAGCTTTTGCCCTGAGCTCTTCCATCTGAATGGGGTCCTCAGGCTCTAGGGTGGGCATCAATCAACCCTGAGATCTCTCAGCAAACTCACTGCATGGTTGGTTGCTATTCTTTCTTGCTTAAGGGCTGGTTTGCTGGAGTATGAGACACTGTGATTGTACTAAAGCTTTGCCATTTGGGGGTGTGTGTGTGAGCGCATACACATGTATGCTCTACAGTATGCAATAGTGGTGGGGCTGGGGGATGTTACTGTACTCTTGCAGCAGCCAGCTTCTCCTAGACTCCCTGCTGCATCTGTCTATCTAGCTCAAACCATCTGCTGCTCTGAAGCCACTGATGTCTTTCTTTCAAGGACATTCAGCTGTGTTTCTTAACAGAAACGAAGGAAACCTTGAGAAACCTCTGTTCCTCCCTTATTTGTCTCTAGTATAGCCACGGATGTTTTCATTGTTGTCCACTATGTTTAAACAGAATTAAAAAAAAAAAAAATAAACTGTACGTCTCCTAACCTCTACTATCATTTAAAATTTCTTTTCATCCCTTAAAGACTTGTATACGATTCTAAAAGAGAAGACAACGGCTTTCAAAGATGAATCCTAAAAAAAAATCCTGGTAAGAACAACCCATTCTCCCTCAGATCCTTCTACATTTTTTTTTTCCTGACCTCTATCCAAATCTCAGAAATTATATGTTTTGAAGGTAACAAGACTTGTGTATACTGAACTAGCCAATTCTGGATAAAGCAGCAGGCTGAATCCCAGCATTGTGACATGATGCTGGGTCTCCTTCCCTTTCTGTAGCCTGAGATTTACAGCTCAGCCTTATGCAGCATGAATAGAGAGAGAGGCAATAATTTGTATGGAAAGGTAATTGGTCCCTCTTGCAGATCACTGGTTTCATGCTTCTTATAAGATATCCATCACCAACCAGTTGTCAGTTTCCATCTTCAGATAGTTTTAATGCAATATGTGTCTCCCTCCTCTGCCCAAAATATTGCAGAGACCTCCTTCTCTTGACATGGCTGCAACCTGGGCAGCTTTAGCAAGATCTACACCTGAAAAGGGGGTCTGTAGTTTTCTGACCAAGCAGAGGTGAGAAAACACTACTGTGGCCAAAGCTGCCACTAAAAGCATCTGTTGCTATAAAAGGCAATAAAAAGCCGTAAACCATAAACAGAGAGCAGATGCACAGTCTTGGTTGGCTGGTCAGTGCAAGCCCTGCCAGCTCCGAGCTCTTTTCCAAGCCTGGCAGTGGCTCTGTCTTGTGTAAGCTGAGCTTTGGAATTCTCATGCTTTCTCAATCTAATCCTGCTGAGCCACAGCAACTAGAAACATATAAAGGCGTACTGAGTGTCAACCCCATGAGACACACTGAACACAGGGACTGGCCATACCAACTGTTACTCCTAGAAAAGATGGGCATTGTGTTAATGAGCAATTTCCTGATGGATTACACTCAGAAATTGTGTGAATATGGTGTATTTTGTCTGTATTACATGCCAGCGACCAGGCAGACCTATGCTGGATGCAAAAGTGTGGTTCAAACCAGTCCTGTGGCATGATTCAGTCAAATTTCCTTACTTAATTAAACCACAAATGGTAATTGTATTGACTTCCCGTGATAGATGCAACAGTCAAAACTGAAGAGGTGGGACCTGTGATTCCTTAGGAATTTGGCTCCCTGAAAAATCAGTGGTGGCAAAAAGAAAAAATGTGAAATTAAAGTTTTGGTCTGGCTCCACTCCTTCCCAGGTGGCTCACTGTTCACAAGATGCAAGGGCTATGTCTATACTCAGGGACTAAACACCCTTGGGGCAATTCTTAGCAGTTGGCAGGGGCTAAGGTGGCTTATTCCCTCCCTCTCCCCCAGGCGCAGTGGCTGCAGGCAAACAGCCAGCTGGGAATGGTTTCTGGGCTCTGCTAACTCCCAACCACATCCACATATTAGGATGTGCCAAGGCTTGTCAGAAAATGTTCTAGTAAGTTAGCAATACAGATGATCAAATTTCGAGGACTAGGGTCATACCTTGGCACTGTAATAGATACACTACAGTAGATACAGCCAAGCAGCCCACATTCTGGACAAAAAGCTCTGTATTTTCAGCCTACTGCCACAATTATCTAGCATCTTGGACACCCTCGCTTTGGATTTCTAAGGCATGCTAGAAGCTGCTACATCAATACACCACATAGATAGTTAGAATTCTTGTTTGTGTTGGACATTCCTGGTTGGTAACTTACCTTCCATTTAATCTTTCTCTATTTCATCTCCTAGTTTCAACTCTAGCCAAATGCAATGCTTATGGTCCATGAGGGGTTTAAATTATACTGCTAATACTGAAATTGCAGTAAATAAGCTTTAAATCGTGTTTCCAACTTGAATGCTACCTTTTCTTGCTACATCAGAATCAAACCCATGAGGATTTTCCTTTCTGCATTTGGTCATCAAGTGAAAATGGTTTCCTTCTGCTTGACCCATGCGATCTGCTGTGATGGGCAGGACAGTGCAACTATGTCAAAGCATGGAGCCCCTTCTTGAGTTGTTTTTACTGTACTAAAACTGCCACTGTTCCTGTGCTCTCAGCACCATGCATCAGGAATTCTGTCTATTATAAATGATCTTGTACACCTAAATGATGCATAAGTAAGACCTAATATAGCAGGAGCAAAAGCTGCTCTAAACCACTTATATGCATCATTCATGGAGAGTAACAGAGCTCACTATTCAGTTCTGCTCTTTACTGTGAAGATACTGCTCAAAGGCTGTTTTTTACTTCTAACAGTGCACGCAGAGATGTGCATGCTCATTAGGAACTTGTTCTGTTTGGTGTATGCTCAATCGCATGTTCGTTAATGAACTCCATTGGTGCTCCTTGTCTCTTGTGCTCCATCTCTCACCCTGCTGATGGTTACTCACAGGAAAATCCCACTGAATTCAAGAGTCACAGTACAAACTGAGAGCTGCCAACCTGACTGTATTGATGGATCTTGAGTGTAGGAGAAATCCCTGCAAAAGTCATTTTAGTTTCTATTACACCGGTAGATTAATTTTCTAATGTGTCTGTGAATGATGTGTGATTTACTAATCATTTATTATCCACGACTCTCTATCATGTTTATATAAACCCCACAAATATTCTTTAGTTTGGATACAAAATACTTAAACATAGCATTACCTAAATGAGCATCATTACCAAATGGTAGGAGGATTTTAAGATTATTTATTTATTTACTTGCTTATTTATTTTCCCTTTATCTGATTGAATTTTCTGTTGTGGTCATTTAGAAATGAAGTTTCCATTAGTTCAGTCATTTGATTTGATGGGGTTGCAGCAGGACTGCCCCATTGATCTGTGAAGGCGGAGCAGTATTTTCTACCCTGGTAGCTGAAAATGAATTAGTTAACCCCACGCAACTTTCCCTTCTATCAACGAATTTCCAGATTACTCTCTGGTGTTATCTGGAAATCAAAGATATTTGTTCATGGTTCTTCACTTGTCCATGCAGCCTATTTTAAACTTCTGGGTTTTTCTTTATGAAAGTCACTGGCAGAGCTGGACTTCAATGCTGCAGAACAGCTTTACTTGGAAGGCAGCAGTTGAAAGGCATTTTCTGCATCTGTTTCTCACCTGCCAGCATCTACTTGATAAACTTTGGGACCAGAAATAGCCTTTCAGTTTAACTGCATGTTGCGTACCACTATACTAGCTATGCTACCACATACTTACAGTGGCAAATTACTGTGCAAGGTAGTGGAGCTGGAGTATCCTTTTCTGCTTTTGTGTTGTAATTCTGAGGGTGCAAAACCCTCATGAGCTGCACCCACCTCACCTCTTCCTGCCAAAGAAGCCATTCATTGTGTTACCTTCAACACTATGTTGCTGAGGAGGTCAAGTGATGTCCCTCTAATATCCTGTCATAGGACAGAGCTAGTATTCTTAGGTAGCTTCACTGGGCAAGTGCTGGAACACCAAAGTGCTATAAAAATTGGTGCAACTATCACCTCTGTTGATGGTCTTGGCACAAAGGCTAAGGACTGGAAAGGTCTAGAAGCCAGAGTTCCAGAGAAATGATGAGTATTACGAGTTAATTACATAGGGTATGCAGCCAGATTGGACCTGAGAGGTCCATTTTTTACTTGAAACTTTTGTGTCATTTGCTGTTTTCATCATTTTTCTAGTTGTTCTTGGGATGTTACTATTTGGTTCTACACTGTACTAGAAGTCAGGCAAGGGCAAACCTAGGTCTGGAGAAAGGCTGTCAAGGCCTTACCCCCCTCACTCTATCCCAGCTGGTGTGTTGTCCCTTCTCATGGAATATGAGACAACTGCTGTGCTAGGCTGCAGGGTCCCTCCCCATGTACTTCCAGTTCGGCAGAGTGAATCCAGTTCTTTCTACACCATACTATTTGTGATGCTTAGGCAATTTTTGCAAATCACCTGTGGTAAAGAAGCAAGGCTGTCTGTTCCCAAGAAAGTGAAGCTGGCAAACAAAGTAAGATAATACGTCCTTCAAATGAGCTTTCTTTGCAGCACATTATATTAGCTATTGGAGCCTTGAAGAGAAGAGTCAAGGACTTAACAATTCTTAGAAATGAATCATTGCTTTCAGAGTTTCTATGGGAACAGAGAAATAAATGAATATTTAGGCTATTTTCAAATTAATTCTATCAGAAGATCCAAAGGTTGTGCAATGCCTGGAAGTGTACGAAGACATAAATCATTATATTATTTAGATTTTGCTAGTTACTGTTACTGGGGTATTTTTAAAAGTATGTTTTATAAAACTTAGTCACAAATCATTTAAACTCAACAGAAGACAAACAGGACATTTGGCTGTAAGGTCAGAACAATGAACTCATGAGGTTTATTTTTATATGCAAGCTCGACTTGGATGAGTGCCATGTAAGAGAAAAAAACCAGTTACCACTTAATGCCTTTTTTTTTATCTCTTGAAGTGATGACGGCATCTGGATCCCATTTTAAATTGCAAAGTAGTCTTTTTAGCTTTTTAAAGCAATTTGCATAGCTTGAACTAATTAATGCTTTGGTTGGTGCGTAGGCAGTAAAAGACAACATGACCCCAAGCATGAGAGTGGTGAAAGAGAATTGCATGAATTTTGGTATTTCCTAACTTTTGAGAGCTTGAATTGGCTATCCAATGTAGGACATACACAGTGGAGGAGACTCCTCTGATAAGGTATGCATGTTTTTCAGCATCAGAAATAAATGATCGCAGAGCCCAAATAAGCAGCCTAATGTTCTGTTACTTTGAGCAAAGCCAACAGCTTCAGCCAGATGTGTCTGTCTCTCACGAGTTAAGAGCTGTTTGCTGCAGTCCCTGAAGCATGTGTGAGATTCTGATGCCAGAGGCCTAATTTCTGTGATCTGCAGTATTTCTGCTGATATTGGGCTGATTTTCCTCAGTTCCAGCTGTCTGGACCAGCATTGGCCAATGCTCAGCCTATCTCCTCTCAGGTTTTGGAGTGATGGTTTCCTTTCTTGGAAGAAACTTAGGTCTCTGCAAGCAACCCTCTGGTTCTGTTGAAGAATGACTCTTCAACAGCTCAAATAAAAGGAGGTGTCTTATGGCTGAACTACCATTGGAGCAGGTGCTGCAGGGAAACAGAAGGCCTCAGTTGTATGAAATAATGGAAACCAGAAAGGACAAGACAAATCCAGTTTGCATGGAAATGAGGAAACCTGAACTATATCCTTCCAAACCCTAGTGTTAGATTCCTATTGCTAAAAGAGATGGCTTGGGTTAGTGTCACTTAGCAGCAGTGTGGTGAAGATGCCTGGCAGAGGCATTGCCTAGCTAAAGCACAGAGCTATAGGCCAGAGAGGCATTTCTGCAGAGTTGTTCAAGAGCTCAACTCTCAACTAAACATTTTGATTTTGTAACACAGGTTGTTCTGCCAAAAGAATTCTGCTTTTCATTGTTCTACCCTTCAACCTTCTACAGCCTTCACAGTTCTTCACAAACAGCTTGGCTACAATCAGGGATTTTTTCAGAAGATGGCAAATGCATACCCTTAATCCCAAGAAGTGGGGAATGACTGTTGCTTGAAGAAAATATTGCTGTATTCTTTTAAACTTGGGCAAAACCATCTTCGTTCCTTGTTTACAGAAATAGTTAAAACAATTTACCTGTAATGTTCTGAAGTGCTTTTCTTTGAGGCAGATACTTACCTGGTACCTGCAAAGGATGAGCCCCTGCAATGATACATGGAACAGAGAAGCTGGGAAGTAGCTCTCCAGGAAAGCCCTGAGGTGGTGGTGGGCAGCTAGCTGAATTTGAGCCTGGGGTATGCCCTGGCAGCAAAGGCAGCCAACAGCTCCTGACCTGCATGATCAGGGGTATGGTTCATCAAGGGATGGGATTGTCACCCTCTGCGTAGCTCTTGTCAGACCACGTCTAGATACTACATCCAGTTTTGGGACCAGGCAAAGGAAAGATGTGGACAAACTGAAGGGAGCTCAGGAAGGGGCCCCCAGGGTAGTGGTGCTGGAGCACATGCCACATGAGGAAAGGCTGTGGGAGCTGGGAGTGGGTCAGCCTGTAGAAGGGGTGGCTTTGGGGCACCTAACAGCCCCCAGCTCCAGTGAGGTGTCTTGAAGGATACAGATTTGGGCTTCTCATTGCTGAGCAGGGTGGGAGGGCAAGAAGTAACAGACATGAGCTGATATGAGAAAAGTTCAAGCTGAGTATAGGGGGAAATTTTCCCCTTGAAGCAGTGGAGTAGGTCACCCTGAGTGGCTGTGCTGTCTCCATCCTTGGAGGGTTTCAAGTTCCCACTGGTCGAAGCCCTTAGCAACCTGATCTGTCCACAGAGCTGGCCCTACTTTGGGCAGGCAGGTGGGCTGGGTCCCTCCAAGCCTCATTTAGCTATCATTTTCTGACCTTAATCAACTGAAAATAGGGTCCTGCTCTGAATACACTCAACAAGTGATAGTTCTGCTGGTGCTGCCTACAGCAGCTATGCTGAGCCTGAGGTCTGACCGTTCCCATTCCAGATATGATGGACAGCATCCAACCAGCAAATGATGGACCACCTTATTCTTACTTTTATGCTTTCTAAAGACATTTGAGAAGCTTGTGAGGTCTGGATGAATCCTTCAAATAGAAACCTAGCCACACAGATTTCTCTATGTATATAAAAACCATATATGGTCTTAAACAACTGTGCTCAGCTTAATAAAATGTCACATTTTACTATATGCTATGTGATACAGATTAGATTTGTAAACTGAGCAATACTATACAGGCCCTTGCCAGGGCTAAACAATACAAGAAATATTAAGTTTAAAGTTGATTCCGATCTGAACTCTGGAGCTGTATCTGCAGTCTTGCATACCATCAAGCTTAGTATCTATCACTGTTACTGTTTGTTTTGACAGCTACATTATTTGTGAGGTAATGGAACATTATAGAACAAAGCAGAGCAGTGTAAAGTATCAAAATTCCCTTATTGTGAGTACTTTCGTCTTAGGTTTCATATTTTTAAACCATCCAGATTGCACTTTTGTATACTATAGACATGATAAATCTCTATATTAATCTTTGTGACCTGTGTTTGCCCTGGCTCATGCAATCTCAGTATTTCTGTGGTAAGAAATAGCAGAAGACTCAATGCTTTCAAGAAAATTTAAGGCTTCTACTGTGTTTATAAAACTTATTAGGGGGTTGATCTTGGTTACTTGGTTAGATTTTCATTATCCATCTAAGGACTGTCACCAGAGCATAAGATGTAAAAGGAGGTTTGTAACATTAAGTCTCCCTGAGATGTTTACATTAGCAGCGATCATCCCTGTCTTCCATCAAGTGAAGGAAGTCATGGAAATGAAACAAGAAACCCTAGTCCAATCCCCTTACCATGAGCAGGGACATCTTGAGTGAGAGCAGGTTGCTCAGAACCACATCCAGTCTGGCCTTGAATGTCTCCAGGGACAACTGGAGACATACACAACTCCATCCACAACATCCATCCACAACTTCTCTGAGCAAGTTGTCCCAGTATTTTACCACCCTCATTGTAATGAAGATTTTCCTCACATCCAGCCTGAAATCTTCCCTCTTTTAGTTTAAAACCATTACCCCCATGCTCCTTTCTTATTTCATTATGATTATTCTTCCTTTATGATTACGTTCAGTTTGCTATTAAATAAAGACAAGCAGCAACCAAAAAGCAGTAATCAAAGGTTAAGTAACCAAAAGCAGTAAAGACGGGCAGTAAACTTCAAGGCCTGAGCTCTCTGCATGTCCTCCCAGGGCAGACCCTTAACCTTTCTCCTCTCACCATCAGCACTGTCCAAAAAAAAGCCAATGAAGGTTTTCATTGTCTCCCTGTTTGGGTGTAATGGCTAATTAGGAACAACCTGTGTGTATGAGCAGCCCTGTGGCCCCTGGCTGGCCCCAGGAGGAGACGCAATGGCAGCAACTCTGGGACATCCAGCCAGGGCTGCAGAAGGCGAGCAGGCACTGGCACGAGGGGTTAGTGCTGGGAGTTGCAGAGGGGACCACGCACTGGGTGAAAACCCCAAACTAGCCATTCCCACAAAACCTGGGAACAGCTCCTCATCCTCACTTGCTGTCACAGGAAATAGAATGGGTCTCTAACCAATTTTCCTGGCTAAAACTGTAAGAAAACAAACCAGGTTTATTATGAATAACTAGCTGCTTATCCCAGATATTTGTTGCTTATCGGGGAGAGGATGCAGTAAATCATATTGATCTGAGGAAAGAAGGGAGATTATGTTCTCTGCTGTTGTTTAGCTTAGATGAGTACTAGATAATGCTAGATGCCTGCAAGTGTCAATTTTAAAATCTCTTGCCAGGGTGGGGTGGGGAGATGTATACGAGAGCCAGTATGACAGGTGTGAACACTTGGCTATTTCTTGTCACTTGTCCATTTTTTCCCCACTTCTGAGGTCTTGTTATCTTTAATAGAAGCACTTACACATACTGCTTGTGGTTCAATACTTATTTGAAAAATGACATTTTCTGCACATGAAAATGGTTGTGTCAAATCAAAGAAGATACAGAACCCTCCTGATTAATATATTTGTATAATTAATAATCTTGCCAACTGCCTCTGGAGAGTAAACTTTAATAAGGCAGGTGCCTTTTCTCTTTTAACCTCCAGTGCCATAAGGACAGATTCTCATGAATTTTCTTGACTCTCTTGAACAAAATTAATTGCTTTTTAAAAACTGTTGCCTGGAAGACCTATTTCTCTTTTTATCTGTGCTGTAGACATATTCCTAACCTGTTGCTGATCCAAATGGTTTCAGAATCTTTACTTCTTTCTCCTCAAAACCCTGCTGCCTCTCTCGGATGGATTTGTAAGAAGCCGTGGCTCAGAAGCCCTTATTTCTTACTTTCTAAGCTGCCCCAAATTTAAGCGCAGACTGCTGGCAAAGAACAGCAATCTCCATGCTAGTAATGGACATGGTGCCATGGGAGTGAGTCAGAGTACAGGATGTACTTGTCTGTATGCCAAAACTAAGAATAAAAGTGGTCCACTGCCTGCTGTGGTGGGTAGGGGAGAGGTGGTTTAGCAGAGGTTTAAGGAATACTGCTTTATCACCTAATTTATTGTGTCACTGATTGCCAACCCTCTTGCAGCCTGCAGTGAGCTTAACAGCCTTTTGGGTCTGTCACAGGCTTGTGCAGCTGCTCAGGAAACTTTCACTGCAATTACAGTGCAGACTTACACTTAGATTTAGTTTAGCTTAGCCTGGGCTTGGGTTAGGCTGCGCTTGGACTTTCAGAGGTTCTCAAACTTGCCATTGTCATTGTTGTAGAAGAAAACAGTAGAAAAGAGGGATAGTATAAAGTACATTAGGAGAAAGAAAGGGGTTCAGCAAATGAGGAGAGAGCAGCAGGAGATGCATTAGATAAAGACAGCCACATTAATTCTTGGGGAGAGAAGCAGCAGCAAAGATGACTGGAGGAGTCAGTCATTAGCCTATAGGAAGCATATACAGCACTTAGTCCTTTTTTCCGTGTGGGAGCCATTGCAGGAGGGTCCTGATGGTTTAAGACCTTTCTTAGGCCTGTATGTGTTAGAAGTTCTTTACTGTGAGGGTGGTGAGGCACTGACACAGGTTGCCCAAAGAAGGTAAACGCTCCCTGGCAGTGTTCAAGGCACAGAACCTTGGGAGACATGGTCTAGTGTGAGGATCCCTGCTCATTGCATGGGGATTCAAACTAGATGCTTGTAAGGTCCTTTCCAACCCATTCTATGATTCTGTGAGACCTAGTGGGGATGTAGTTTACTTCTCAATTCAGACCCCAATGTCTTCATCAGGGGTTGCAGTAACCTACATGTAAATAGATATCTGGAGTACAAGTTCAGTTCATTGTGAAAGGTTAAGTTTATGTGAGGCCAGATTGGATGAAGTCTTGGGTGGCATTGTTTAGTGTGGGGTGTCCCTGCTTATGGCAAGGGGGTTGGAACTAGATGATCTTAAGGTCCTTTCCAACCCTATCTATTCTACGATTCTATGACCAGCCTATATCAGTTAAGAGGTCAGAATCTGAAGCAGTGAATTAAGCTGTTGCTTAAAATGGAGTTCATTACTGTCTGCTTGTTAATACATTTTTCCCTCAAAGAAACTTGAAATCAATTAAAAAAAATTACTTCCTGATAATAGTATTTAAGTAGTCTTAAAGTCAAAGCAACTCAGCATGCTTCAGACTTAGAGATGACATACCCCTTTTCATAGCTTCATTATCTTCAAGTCTCCACAATGATCTCTGACCTTCATCAATATCCTCTTTCATTTTGCTCTGTGGTGGAGAGGCAAGAAAAAGCCCTGCAAAGCTTTATTTTTTAGCTTTCAGTTTTTAGTTACCAGCTTCTAGCTCGGACTAGTAAGTTGGCACAAGTATGGTAAAATCTGACACCTCCAAGTACAAAGGGGTGTGTGGTGCTAGTGGGTATGCAATAAATGACCTGGGTTTTTCTAACCCTGCAATTGAGTGGGTGACACCAGAGAAAAAGAACAAGGCTGATGCTATAAAATTGCACTGAGGACTTCCCACTTAATCAGTGTAAAGATCTGATTAGTATAAAGATAAAAGTCCTATTTTTTTTATCTGATCTGATAAAAAAAGATGGTTTTGATCATCACATTTTTTGTGATGTTCAAAACCAGTGAATTTCATTTCTTTCCAGAATAGATATGCTTTCAGTCTGCTAGAAAAAGAAAAAAAAGAAAAAGATAGTTTTATCTTTTTCTTGCACCAGCATGCAAAGATGTTGCCTTGGAAAAACAAACACAATTAAAAACTGGTGACACAGTTTTCACAGCCAAGTCATGTTTCCAGGTACCTTACGCTCCTCATGTTGTGTCAAGCAATAAACAGCTGACTCAAGTCAGAGGCTGTTGCTCCTGGGGCCAGCCAGGCACCTGAGTGCTAAGTATTGTGCATTATTATTATTATTATCAAAATGCTTGAGATCCTTTTCACATCTCTCCCTCAACCCTGCTTTCTTCACAGATAAATTTGCATTTACTTTCCAGTTTCCTAAAATATTTTCTCTGTCTTCTTGCTGCTGAGATTCCTGGAACTGTGAGGACCCTGTCGAATTTGTAAGTGCAGTTTGTTATAACTTGAATTGCAGGGCACCACTAAATTGATTCAGAGGCAAACCGGGGGCAGGGGTGGGGGGCAGAATTTGCCAGTGATGCTCCCCCTACCAGGGTAAGTTCATGTTTCATAATTTCAACTGCAGAGGGAAAACAGAAATGGAATCTTGAAGACTAGCAGAATAACTAGAACTCAGTATTAGTGCTGCTACAAAAGCTACATTAAGCATTGAGACCAGATGTGTATGGCTATTTATATTGCAATGGATAAAAAGGTTACCAGCCTCTCACATGAAGATCTTTTACACTTATGTGGTTACATTGGAGCTGCTGCAATACAACGCTTTGCATTGCAAGTGTGCTATTAGCATACTGTATTGACTGCTAGCTGGTTTGGTATGTTTTTGTGTGTTTTCTTGGCTTTGGTTTGTTTTCCCCAATATCAATTTAAGACAGTAGAGTTATCAAAACCAGCAGTGTAGTTATTTGATTGTTAGTCAGTTGAAATAAAAATTAAGAGCCTATCACATATAAATTAGGTGATAAATCGTAGGTAGGCATTCTACTAGTCAGATAGATTGCAGATCAGGTACTACAGCTTATGTTGTTGATCTGAAAATATCTTCTTCAGAACCATGGGTGTCCTACATTAGAAAGTTTTGGAAAGATCTATGTTGGTGCAGTCTTGTACACAGCTTGGCATACCTTTTGCAGCCCCAATGTCTATGAACCTGTAGGCTTTGTGACTCTCTGAAACCTAGCCCTAGTCTTTATGACACCATAATACGACTCCAGTGCAATCAGTGATCAAGAAGAGAAAGATGTGTAAGGACCAATGTTTATGCACCATCATACTCATCTTGGCATGCCTTTTCCAGTCCCAATATAGCAGGACCTGTAGATTTTGTGGCTTCCTGAATCTTAACCCTAACCTGAGTGGCAGCCTCAGTACCGTTGACTGGGATTCTTCTCAGCACCATGACTTTTGCAAAAGAATTGATGGATTATTTACTATGCTATGATGGTACAAGGCAGTTTTCCCTAAGTGTTCTCCCTGAGACTTGATGCTGAGTTGAGGCCAGACCCCTGTTTCAATAATGAAGTGAGTCGTCCAAGCTGTCACAATTTTATGTGGGGGCAGATCCCTTTCTGTGACTTTCTGTGCAAGTATCTATATTGAAGTACCTGGCAAAATATTGCTGTTTTTTTTATGAATTTGGTACAAAGAAACATGAATGTGTAGATGAATATTGCTCCATAACACACACTCTTCCCCTTCCCCCCCCCCCCCCCCCT
>NDXB01009550.1:0-39073 GCA_002631895.1 Agapornis roseicollis
GTCAAAACACAGCTACTAAAGAGAAGAAAAACTGACTGCAACTGCTGAACCCAGGACAATCAGGAAACCTATTTAATTGCTTTTGAGGATTTCAAATGTAGCTGATCTTCTGGGTATCCAGCTGAAGAAATTCAGCATAGTTAAGCATTGGGCCAGGGTATGCAGAGGAGAGATGAGCAAGACCAAAGGAACAAGGAGGAGAAGGACAATGGCAATGAATTAAGCTTCCTGGCAGTCAGTTTTCCTTCCCATAAACATTTAGAGGATAATCCGAAGCCTACTGAGATCAGTTAGCTTCTGTCCCTGCAGCACTGGAGCCATGTGGAATGGCAGTGGTTGCTGAGGGAGCATGCAAGGTCCTTTGTCTTCCAGGACATTCTTCATGTGATGTGCAGAGGCTCAGCTTATGAGCAGGGCTGCCTTGATAGGGTCAGATTCCATCTATTTCCTTTGACAAAAAAAAGTCTAGGGGAGCTGCTGTCCTTATTTTTAAAGAAGAAAATAGGTATGCAGCCTGTTCTAGTACAGTATTTGCAAAAGCAGCCATTCTGGAGGTTAATTCAGGCCTTTAGTCTGTTGTTTTAAAAGGAAGGACAGCACATTTCTATTTTAGTTGTACAATTCAGCAAATGGATTACAAAACTGCAGTTAACAGTGAATGCCATGGATGGCAACTCAGTTAATAGTAAATTAAAAGAATCTTTAGGTTTTCAGTGCATTGTTTTGCCATTTATCTCTCTTTGTAGCTTGTCTGGATTTAATGTAGTTTATTCCATTTAGGAGCATTACTGAGCATTAGGAGCATTACCCTATTAAAGCAGGCATTATAGTCCTTGTTTTGATTAGCACTCAAGGCCACTAGATAAAAAAAATCTCTCATGGTCATTAGCACTGTGATCACCACCAACCTCCCTATGACAGTGTAAGTCTTTTTTTTTCCTTCCTAAATCCCAGAGCCAATTGTGAATGCCTTTAATATGGTCTGTGGCATTTGAACTGTAGCATTGATCTCAAAAATAACAGTTCTTGCTCTTTCAGTGCTCATACTTGGAAGAAGACTTGCAGTCAGAATCTATCATTATGAGCTAATATTTTGCAAAGCTATTTTATTTGGGTGATTTTATGTCATTTTATTTCATGGTGAGGTTTTTTTTAGGTATTTGGGTGTGTGCATGTTCTTAAACATCACCCTGATCAGGGAAAGATATTTGCACCACTCCTACCAATATAGGACCAATTCTGTCCCTGACCCATACAGGCAATTAAAATAATTTCCTGCCATCAAGTTTAAAGCAGTGACATGTAATTCTAGGACAAAGCCTCTCGGCACCTCTTCCCAACACTTGTCTGCACTCAGAGGATGAGCAGCTGCTATTTCATGCTAATGTCTTTTGAGGGTGAATGGCCATTCTAGGACATGTTATTAACTCTGTGCAAACGGGTGCATTTTCCATCATACAGAGGTGACTTCACATGCTGTTCCTTTTGTAGGTTTTAGTTCTGTTGGCCAAAAAGAAAAATGATAAAAATTATGTGTTTGATGAGTTAGGGTTGGCATCTTGAAGGATGGGGGATGTCCCTGCTCTGGCAGTAAGAAACAAACCCCTCACCTTACATGTGTGTTAAGTTGCAGGTCTTCAAGGCTATCCAGTACAAGTAATATTTGTAATAACACAGCTGCTTATTTTACCAGTATTACTGCATTTTACCTACTGTGGATGAACACTGGTGTACCTGAAAAGAGGAACTCACCCTAGTCTTTGTCCTTTATTCCTACAGACCAAAGTCACCCTGTGTTTTCAGTAACATGCTGGCTCCAGGTGCAAGAGCCTAGCAGCCTCCTGAGATCCTTTAAGCTGCTCATCAAAGCCTCAGAGCAGGCTGAATGCTTGTCTTCATAAACATACTTCTATATAGACATAAAAATTGCTTTTTTTCCCCCCCTTTCTTCCTCCTGAAGAGGAGAATTGTGTGTACCAAAACAGTATAGCATACAGAACTTTATCATAAACTTGCTTTGGCTTATGACTCTGCCATATTACTACTGACAGTGTGTTTCTGGATGTGGCTGTGATCCCCCAGACCCTGCTTCAGTGTGTAGGGGACTTGTGGGGGATGAATGGCCATCAGTGCCCAATTTATAGAATACTTATTTTTGTTGGACTGTTTCAAGATTCTCCAGAGCTTCTGGGCACAGAAGCTGGTTTTGCCCTTTTATCGTATTGCAGCCCAAGCCACCTAATCTGTACTCTTCTGGTTTGGGCATTTTTTGACAAATTTTGCTCACTAGATCATCCAGTTCTATTCTATTCCTAACTTTTGTCTAGCCTTGCTCAGGGTAGATAACTAATGCAGCAGTTTAAATGCTATCATATCAATGTTCTTTACCAGGAATGGAAACCTACTTGTCTCAGGAGCAGTTACACATGAACCAGGCTGAAGAATGAGCTTCAGAGTGGAATAACTCTGGATTTGGTATTCATCCAGTCCACATTAACTAGATTTTTCTGTTATTATTTTTACCTAGATAGCTGCCGCGGGTAAATGAAGACATCCCCCAGTTTCTCAGTTTCCAAAAAATAGAGGAGAACCAGATCTCTGGAAGATATCTCAAAATCCATTTTTAAAGCTGTGTAAATCCTCACTTGTGAATTCCTGATAAATGCAGAATAAATTCCCACAGTTCATGATTTCTCCTTATGTATTTTATTTATATACCGTTATAACTGTGAATGAGGCTTTACAAAACCACAGGGACATAATCTTTCCCCAGAGGAGATTGTAGCTGAAATTAGACACAACACAAAACCAGCAGCTTCAATAGACAAAGCAGGATTATACCAAATAAAAATGTTTCATATGGTGTACATTATATATGTTGTAAGCTTGTGATAATACAATTATTGGGAAAAGATCTGATTGTCACCCCTGAAAGTGGTGGTTAATAACAAAGCTCTGGAATAGAGCCATCATTAGTGTTTGCTGGTTTAAAGCAGAAAGCATGAAACGCTAATGACTTGCTTTCCTAGGGCAACTTAATTGAAGAGATAGATTTAATGGAAGATCCTCATTTTTAGACCCTTCTAGACTAGTGATGTTGCCTGCCTTGTGTGTTTTATTACATGAGGAAGCTAAAATCTCTTGGAGGCTCTGTCAGGACTTCCACAGTTTCTTCCAGGTTCATTTTGAGTACACAGTAGATTCCTCTGAATTTCAAGTAAAGGAGTCTCTTACTCCATTCATATCGAGCTCTTCTACTCTTCAGTTACTAGGACCTGTGTAATATTTTGTTCCTGGCAATAAGCTATGATTGTGCAGTAGTACATAATAGTTTGAGTGTTCCTCAGCACAAGAGGCTACCATTCACATGTATATATTATCAAATCCTCAGGCTTTATTTTGACATTTGAATATCTAGACCTTCTGTTTAACAAGACTTTGAATAACTAACTGAGGTTTGGCCACTGTTTCCAGAGCTCTGCTAACACAGAGCTCATCACATCCCCTCTCTGTACATCAGTGGAGGGAGCAACATGGGCTGGACAAGGGGCATGGGGCTGGAAACCTCGCCACCTTCTCAGTCCCTTCAGCAGGCAAGAGGGGTTAATGTATCTGCTCACCTACCCCACAGGATTCTGGTGTGGCTAATTAGTCAATATTTGACAGTTCTGTGAAAACACTTCAGAAGTGCCAATTATGAATTATAATTATCTTGTGAAGATGATTGGGAGTCCATGTTTGCATGTTGATTTGGGCCATGGGAGTAAGCTTTTCAAATAATGGCTCTTGTTTAAATGCCTTACCTATTCCTTATCTCTTGTTGTGTGTGGTTTTTCTTAAGGACGATGGGAAACATCGGTTTACCCTCAGGAAAGACCAGGTCTGACTGGTTTTAATAATGAGTTATGTACTTAGTCACAGTAGGTAAATTTACAAACCAAGCAGGACACACTCAGAGATCAATTCTGTCTGTTTGGTAGATGTTCTACGTAAACTGTTCAGCAGGATGAGCCTGCTGAGACTTTAAAACAAATACTTCTAAGCAACATTGCCATAAGCATGGTAATACAGTGGCGGTTCCTGTTTTAAACAGTGCCAAGTTCCTACTTTATTTATATCCCATCTATTTACTGAAGTGTTATAGATTTACCCTGGGAAGAGATTCAATCTCAGCAGATTTACTCTGAAAGATGACATTTAAGTTTCAACTTATTTTTACAAAATAGTAACTAATGTTTAGCAGTAACTGCAGGGCACTTAGCTATTTGATTTCTTTTCATAGCAGTGCACCAGTATTAAAGACAAAGCAGGAAGAGACTACAAGAGAAGTCCATGACCTGACTTAGGAAATTTCCTGTTACAGCAAGAATACTTCTGTATTTTTCTTAAGGTCTCTGAATTCTTGAAACCTTTTAAATGTTGTTGGGCTCTTTAACTGGATAGCAAAAGGCTTTGTTATTTTTCCTGCTTTTGTGTAAAGTAGTTGGGCAAATAGTTGCCTGTAGCACAGGTTTAATGTTTTACTGTGGAGATGTGTATGTTAATGTTGTGTTAAATAAAGAGAAACCTAGAGTTATATGTAATTCCACAGAGAGGACAAGGTTCTGACTGTAGTTACTATACAAGAGCAATAGCGAACAGGTTTGGGCGAGAAGCTCCCTTCCTACCTATCTCTTTGGGGTAACATGAAATTTTAATGGGGAAAAATTACAGGGAAATGAACACTTTTTAAAAAGTGTTCATGAATGGAGAACTTCTTTTTTCCTGCACAGGGGCCTTTTGATGGTTGTTTGCTAGCCTTATGCTTATACATGCATTCTATAGCTGCATAGGGATGTTTAACACAATGTTGATAGAAGCCCACACACTGATGCTCCAGCAGACGGGTCTTAAAAATTCATACAGTGACTAGATTCATGTGGTTTTATTTGCTGCTTTTCTTCTCTACTTGGGAGTCCTAAGCACCATCAGGTAATTAAACATTACAGGGTCTGTGATAGTGAATATTCCTGAAAATCCTGACATTCATTTTTCATCCTGCCAGCTGGAAGGAGTGTGATGCTCTGGCATTGTTCTGCTTGGAGAAAAGTGTTCTTCTGATATTACACTAAAATGTTTCATCCCTGCAAAAATCCTTATGACTTTCTGAGAACGATTTAGTGCTAAAAGCATTCAGCCTCGTTTAGGAAATTATTGTAAAGGAAGATGCTTGTATCTGTGTAACAGTTAGCATGATGTTACTGGTACAAGATTGAAGTGCAAATGAAAATTCCCAAATGTAGGCAAATACCTGTAAGGCATCTTCAAGCCCTGTTACAGTCAGTGGCAATAAGGGCCTCTTCAGCTGCCCATGCAGAAGCAGCTGGTGCCATTTGAGATGTCCTGGGATGTGTTTTGTAGCTTCTAAAAGCTATTTGAGAAACGTAAGAGTTTTCTGTAGCTCCTGTGCCAGGTCTGCCAACGGCATCCAGACGGAGGTTTCATCTGCCTAGAGAGAGGGAAATTAATGCTGTTTTAAATGGCATAGGCCTTGACCCCCAGCTGCCTCTTCAGAAGGGCATGAATGTCCTGCAGTTCCTGCATCAAGTTGTCCACCTGCATGAACATATCTGCACAGACATCCAGATAGCTTGGATGCCCTTGGCAGCTCAGGTGGTCCTGTCTGCCAGTGTTGAGGCAACTAAGTAGCATTCCTATGGGCTGGTCGGCTGCATCCCTTGTGAGGCTCCATTGCCTTGTAGCCCCTCGGAGCATGGAGGCTCAGACATGTTGTTTGCCCATAAACACACGTTTCGTGATGGGTGGCTGACTCCCACCCATCACGTCACACGTGTGACATTTCACTGAGCCTGCAGTGCCACATGGGACTTCATTGACAGGAAATTAGAAAACTGTGGAACGGTTGTGAGGAGTGAAGGAGAGAAAACTGTAGTTGCTGTCCCTATTACTGCTCTGCTGTGCTCTGTATCTCAGCTGGTGAGACATGCTGTGGGTTTGACCCATGATCTCCCTGTCCTCCAGTCTCATCTGCAGAGCCACAGAATGGCAACTCAAGCCAAGTCAGAAAGCTGCACCAAGGGGAAATTAATGGCCCTGAGGCTTGATCACTGGGCTGTACCACTAGAGTGGAATAAATTGGATATCCTGAAATGGGTCAAATGGCTGTCCTTCTGAAGCAGCAGTAGGTACTCTATGGTAACATGCTTGTTTTCTTCATCTTTTTGGGGCTGACCTTTGGATTTTCCGTGATCATTTTGCCTTTTCCTTGCCTTTGCTTCACCTGTGTCTACCAGCAGTGCTGTCTTTGCCTATTAGCAGTTGTGCACCAGCTGCTGTGCTTTTTCTTTTTTTGGCAGTTTCTGTGCAGATTTTGCTGGCTTTTTTGCCTCAAACTGTTTTGGTGCACGTCAGCATTTTGTCTGTTCGCATGCACTAGGGAATGATAAGAGCCACAATCTATTTGGGTCAGTGCATGGCTGTGTGAGCCATTCCAAAATGAGGGATTTTCCAAGAATAAATTTTCCCTTGTTAGTCTGGTTCTCATTCTTGCCCACGTTATATCTCTTAGCTCCCTTCTGCTATTTTTAGACTTGTAAAACTGGGGTAAAGAGAGTGATGAGACTTTCTGTTGGGTTTGCTTTCTTCCAGCCAAACTCAGTCTTGTGTTTCTCCTATTGGTTGAATAGCTCATGGGAATACACAGCAGCACAAGTAGTTTAGCAGCTGCCCCAAACTAAGGTCTGTGGTCATGTGTTACAAGCCAGCTGAAAATTCAGAGGGTTCTCTAGAAGGATGGCACAGTTGTTTGTCTGAAAGTAGCGCATCATTTTGGTATTGTCTCAGTAGGTGCAGAGCTGATGCCCTCTGCTCTTCAGGCAGTTTGCCAGCTCTTCACTGTAGCTGAGAAAATCTTTCAACAAAAGGAAGAATGAACTTGCTACTGCTGTCACCAAATTAACCTGTAAATGTTTCAGCTTTCAGTGACTGATGGTCACCCTCTTGATTTGGGAATGGTTTCTTTTGAAACCTGTTTCTTCCTGTGGAATCTGATTGCTTTACAATAAAACTGTATCCTGAAGTGATGGAAAAGGATAAAAGATAAAGTGTTGTTTCACCACTTAGTGTTAGGTTGTCCTTTGAAATGAGCCATGTTCAGGAGGGTATTACAGCAAGCCTGAGCAGATGAAATCCAGGCTGCTTGGCGAAGGAAAATCAAACCTGAACAGGGTATTATAGTAGTGAAGTAATGGTAATTTGCAAAAGATAACTAGCTGTTGAAATAGCCAGGAGGTGAGTGGTGTATTGTATCTGTTTATGCTCTTGAGCTGACTTCTCATTAGTATTAATAGGCCATATCCAAAGTAATCAATAGATATTGATATCTGTACAAGTAATTTTATAAGGAATGTGTGTGATTTTGCTTGATCGGTATATTATTATAGAAAAATAATTAGGGGAAGAAGAAGTTCTAAACCAGAAGTGTTGTCAAGGTTGAGAAATACTTTGCTAATGCCCTCGTAGAGCTGCAGCACTGGAGCAGCACTAGTATGGCCTCTGGCAAGGAGGAGGTGGTGGTTATGGAAGAAGGAACAAGGCTTCACTGGTGGTAGAGGGTGGGTTAAGGTACCAGAAGGAAGTGAGACAACAGAGGTCAAGGCTTCCTGGCCGTACAGGAGTGGAGACAGTAGTTGCTTTGGTGTGCATGCACACTGTGGTTGCATGTGTGCAGCTAAAAGACTCTCTCAGCTCTGTGTAAATCAGACTACTGTACAGAGGTTTTGAGCTTGCTTTCTGCTCTTCCACTCATACATCACCAGTCTGAGACTGTTCTTCATCTTACCTGGTCTGCCTTGATTGCTGTCCTGTCCCTGGAGAGCAGTTATCCTTGTATCCAGTATAGGGTTTTCATCAAATTCTAGTCTTATTCTTCTCCTTCAAAGCCTTAACAAGACCCAGTTCTGTGGGGATAAAGTAATGATTTGGGTCAGCACAAAAGCAAAACCTGTAAGAAGAAAAGCCAGGCTGATTACTGACTCTATGATGTGGTGCTCTGCTTGTTCTGCTTACCAGCAATTGCTTCTCTGTCATCATGCTTTGGCAGCTTGTAACTCAAAGTACTAACTCAGTCTCCTTTCAAGAGACACGATGTATTTACCCTTCTATCTGCAGTGCTACCCATATTGAAGTGCTCCCTGCTAAAATAAGGTTAATGATAGTAATGTGGGAAAGCAGAGAGGCAGGGGAAGTCTTGAAGCATTAGTGATGCTTAAATTGGAAAAATGGGTGCCAACAGGCAGCCAAAAGAACTGACTGGAGGAAAGGGAAAAAAGTTAGGGTTATTTTTTAGTCATTTGTTATTCAAATTTACAAGCTGTAGGCCAAATTCTGTCTTCTGATTCTTAGTGATCATGATTTATTCATGTTGAGGAAATGTTCTGTTTGTACCAAGTTCAGATTGAAAAGTGGTAGTTAGTAGATGATACTAAAAATGGTAAGTTCCCTTGAAATGGTATGAGAAAGTATGCATCTTCTGAAGCCCATTTCCCTTCACAGGTAGTTTCCTACTGTTAAATATCTAGCAGTCAGGAGAAAGAGTCCAACACTGTGACAGGCAACTGCATTTGCTATGTATGTAAATGCAGTATTTATACATAGCTTTATAGACAGTTTCTTTCCCACAGTGTATGAACTAAACATCTCAAATCAAGAAGGGGAAGACCTGGTTTTCATTAGCTGTGAAGACTTTCAGGATTACATTAGTTGCAGTTCATTAGATCTTATAATTGTATTTGCTGTGAGTCATGATGAGGGAGTGAGGGGTTTGGATGTGCATGGGGGAGACTCAGCTCGTAGATCATTCCCACAAGATACATGATTAGCTTCTGTCCATCAGGATCGAGCCCAGAGGTCCCATAGGATAAAATGTGCCACATGCCAGGATGTTGGTGTGGCGAGCAGGAAATGGTTGGATTTATTTTGCCTCACTACCCCATGCTGCTCCAGCTGGCAAGAAGAGCAGTGCCTGCACCTCAGTGGGGAGGTGAGGTTGCAGGGTGTACTGGACTGTTACAAGAAAGTAGTGTTTCCATTTGCCCCCGCTCTGCTTCCCATTGAAAGGTCATCATGTAAATGTCAGGGAGAAATCACAACGAAATGGTGCAACAACATGAAGCCATGAAAAGCCCTGGTCTGTCAGTGATGCTCCTGCTACACGAAGGCCACATTTTCTGTTCTGATGTGTCAGCCAAGAAAGTCAACACAAAGGAGGAGACCTCTCCCAGTTGGTCACCTCACATTAACTTCCCTGCTTTTGCCCATGATGTATAGATATCTCCTCTCCTTATTTTAGGTGTCTGGAAGTTCACTGGTCTGTAAGAGGAGACTAGCTATGACCAGCTGTGAAGGCCATTCCTAGTCTCCTCTATCTGAGAAGGTACTCCTCTGCAGGCAGAAGTTCATCTTCACTGACCATGCAGACAGTTTAGATTATTTTTAGATGAGTGAAGTTAAGGCAGCACCTTTCCTCAAGGTCCTCATGGTCCTTGAGAACCATGTTCCAAGTTTCCAAGTCAAAGAAGAAAAGAAAGATCACGTAGATGAGGCATTGGCAATGGACCCCAGGTAACTGGCAGCCGTTCGCATCTCTGCCGAAAAGCTCTTCAAAAAACACTGAATCCACCTCTGTCTTGGACTTTTTTTTTTTATTATTCATGGAAAGGGAATCTGTCCTGTGCTACCTCGGTCTTACCTGCGTAGAATATAAACTCTTCAGGACATGGACCATCATCAGCAGTGAAGAAGCCTCCTGCACCTGTATCTGTACCAAATATTTAAGAAAAGCTGGCATTCCTAATAAAATACAAATGCTAGAAAGTTAAAATTAGTTTTACTGAATCAATTAGAGTGAATAACAAGAAATTTGAGCTTGAAATAGCCCTTCAGCTTTACAAAGCACATCACAAGCTGAATGCTGTTTTCTTAAACTTGGTCTGTCCCTAACTTACTGACTTCTGCCTGTCTCGCTGGGATATTATACAGTTCAATTCTCACTAACTTCTTTTGCTTCAACATCATTTGATCTCATATATAATAGGTCCTTCTGCTGTAATTTGTGCTCTACCTCTTAAGAACCATCACTTAGCTTCCCTGGAACACTCTTGTCTTCCAGACTTTTATATGTATAGATGTATGCTATCTTTGACACTCAGTAATCTGGGCTTTTTAGATTAAGGCTGTAATGCCCTGACAGTTGGATACAAGGCACTTTTTAAATTTCTCAGTTTGGGTAGAACTGATCTAACTATTAGTACTAAAATTTTAGCAATATAGAAGTGAAGGAAGCATCAATGGAAGTCATTCAGCCTTCTGTTGTGATGGGAACAGAGGTGAGATCCCTCGAGTGGGATCCTGTAGATAGCATCTTGGTGAAGAGAAGCCTGTCTTTAGAGAAGTAAATGTACAGAAGTTGAATCACACTCTAAGTAAGAGCCTTGTTTTTTAAGAGAAGTTCCGACTTCTTCAGCAGCATTTTGTTGGGGACAATCAGAGCATTGTGGTTTGTCATTGCATATTTTGCAATCTTCTATATTTCTATATTCAGGGTCCTTTGGAAATTGGAAAAGTACTGTCTGTCTGTCATGTTTCATGGGCCTGATTCAGACATCATTCTGAGAGCAAGTCTGATTGCCATGGGTTTTAGAGTTCTTGTAGGTCAGATGACAGAGGCAATCTCTGTGTGTTCCCATTTCCCAGGCTAGAGGAGTTCTGTATTTCTATTATGTTCTTTCACTGCAAAGACTGAAAGGGGACTTGGGATGGTAGAATTACATAAACAGTAAAGTGCAATTGTAAACAGGCTGTGCTGAATATGAAATAGCACCTCATTCCAGGAAAAGCAAAGATATCAGGAGTAGTTGTGTCAGAGCTGGAAAGCACTTCACAAAGACAGCTTTCATTTCTATATACTCTAAAGTATGCAATAATCGTGGTCTAATTACCTCACTGCAGCCAGAAAGCAATATGGGATATTGTGGGGGTGTGGGAAAGAGCATAATATGCTACAATTAAGCTATAATCTTTGGCATGGTCACTCATCAGATAAAGCTTTTCTGCTGCTGCATTCTAGACAGTCATTATTCGGCTGCTAAAGCCTGGGGAAAATATGTGGTGGTGTTCCTAGGAGCTGTTTCACAGAGGCTTCATTATCAGTTTCTTCCTCAGCAGCTGGCCAGGTCCAGGCAGCTCTGCATTTGCAAGCTGTGTCTGCAGTGCTCCGCTTTTCCTTGCTTCTGCTGAAGGTTTTGTACTGCTGGCAGTGGAATGGGAATTTGTGAGCTTTAAGTTATTAGCTTAAATACCTGTTTGCTCAGGACCTGATTTATAATGGAAGGTAGCTTTATTGGAGATCTGTGTGCGTGTGTGGTATATACACAGAAAGACCTTGTGAATGTGGAAAATAAATGTGCTAGCTACATGACAGGTTAGGTACATAATTATGCACATGTATTAACCCCGGGATGCAGGCTGTTTTTCACAGGGACATAATCATGTTCACATGCAATTATGCTCACCTTCCTTTGAAAATCTAATTTTACAGTCTGCTAGAAAACCTTGCTAGTGACATCTCTTATGTTCTGATATTCTCCACCATTTTAATGAGAACTATTCCACTGCCTTAAAGCAAGCTCTTGAATTCACACACTTGATTGTTTACACAACTTCCTTGATTCTTCCCACTTTCCCAAATGTCTTTCTGAGGAGGAAAAGGAGCCTGCAATGCAGGCTCATGTGGAATTGCTATAATTCTAGTAGGAGTACAAAGGAAAGCATGGAAAGAAAAGTCAGGTCAACTTTGAATATGTTGACCTTGAGGTGATGTTGTCTAACAAAGGCATGAATGAGTTGATTGGAGTCTAAATGCAGATTGCTGCATAGATCAGCATTTACTGCTGCAAAACCTTTTTTATTTTTTCTGCAGTGCCACAGATAGATGTTTTCAGAGAGACTTGGTTTCACTTTAGAAGTTGAGACTTAGAAGGGGTTAAAAGTGACCGGTGGTTTGGGCTCGTTCAGTTTTGTCTTAGATCTCTTTTTGCATTATAGAGCACACATATCCTTTGATAAGCCAGCTTGATTTCTGTAGAAGTAGATACAGTGGGGAATTAGATCAGAACCTCATTATTCTGCTGCTTCACAAAGCAGAAACATGAACTATTTTGAAGGCTTATGGCACACAGTTTCTGCAAGGCTTGTCTGACAGCCTGCAATAGTAGCACAGTCCATGTCAGTAATTCCTTCCAGCACCAGGCTTCCAGGACCAGGCCTTAATTATGTGCACATCTGGTCTTCACTGCTTGGAGTAAGACATGTCTGTCTTAAACTGTTCTCATTAAATGGGTGCTGCCAAGCCAAGCAGCTCAAAACACAACTGTACCAGAGGAGCTTTAATCTGTTGTAGGGAAGGATTTGTCCTGGTTTAAGTGCGTAGGAACCCCAAGAGCTAAATGCAGTAGGTACTGCATGAAAAAGGAGAGCTTGGTCTTAAGGTTTGTGTAGTTCAGTACTGGGTCTACATACAAGCAGCTAGAAGCCAAAACAAGGCAACACGGGTGCAGAACAGTATTGCATATCGGTCTTACAACTTTGTTACAGGGCATTTGGAGAAATGTCACAATCTTGATTCTAGTGACACTGTAGTGGTAAGAGATGTTCCGTCAAGCCTGACCTCAGTCCAGGCAGCAGTCCTGTCACCTGTTGTCCCCAGAAGCATTTGACTGTTTTAGCAGCAATTTAAAGCAAGGATAATGTTTGTGTATTCAGGCTGTTCCTTAGTGCTATCTATTTTAATGTAGCGATTCCTGAGAATTATCTACGTGGTATCTTTTTGATAAAATTTCAGTCTCTCTGTGCTTTATTAAGTACTCATGCATGCTTATTGCTATTTTGATATCTTAATATGGTTTCTGTCACCCGTAATAGAGGTGGCTGCCCCTGACAGCAGGCAACTGGGAACTGGGAGAAGAGAGAGCAGCTAGTGAGAGGAGCTGGAGTGGGTAGAACACTGGGCATGTCCTGTGGTGGAGTACCAAAAAAAGGGAAGGAGCTGTTGCACAGTGGGGTCACGGTCAAAAGGGGACCCACTGTTATCAGTGGGTCTGTTCAGTCTGAGATTTGAAGGATCTGCTTTTATGAAGTTAGAACAGCAAGGTAATGGACTGTCTTCCTTCAGGTGTTTTCTTTAGGGTGGCCTGAGGATGTCACATATGGGGATGCATTCAGTCTTTGGGCACTTGGAGAGACGCTGCACCCACTGAGGCCTGAGCTGGGTCTGAAGTTGCAGAGGGAGATTTCTGGAAAGGGAGTAAGGTAACAGGACCTTGCTGTGTCTCCAGTGGGATGTTAACTTCATAGAGAAAGTCCATTTTGAGGATTTGGAGGAATGGAAGATAAAAGGATCTAGGTTTGGGGGCATTATTCACACCTGCAGGACTGTTTCTGCTACTGCCTCTTCTTCATAGCCCAGGTTTCTGTTCTGGTTTCATGTTTGAATTACCATGTTTGCAGCTGGATGCAGACAAGGGGATGATAGTTTCATACTTCTCAGCTCCTGCCTCAGTTTGTGATTCCATATCTCATACTTCACCATTTCTGGTTTAACACAGCTCTCAAGGGCTTGTGACCAGAGCAATAAAGATGTCATTTAAAAATTACAATCTTCTTCCCTGCTCTCCCCTCTCCCTCCCAGGTCTGCACTGTTGGGATGGAGAGGAACTTCTGAACCGGGTGATCTCACTGATCTATTCTGCAGTTTAGCAGTGGATAACTGAAGGCATTGGGAACATGAGGGGGAGGGAAGTAGAAGAGAGAAGAGGGAGATCAAGTAGCTCAAGAAGGAGCCCAGTAACTGAAGCTCTGCACAGCAGCGAGCATGTGAAGCTCCTGGACAGTGCCCATGTTAGCTGAATCTGGCCTGACAGCCCAGGACAGGGGTTCGTGATCCTGCAGCCCTCCCCAAATCTCTCCTGTCCTGTCACATTTGGCTTCTTGCATTCAGAGTCACTCAGTTGTCAGAATAATTTCTTCTCATGCCTTCGCTCCATCTATAATTCATTAGAAAACCCGGAGGGGTGAAGCAGTCAGTTTTTCCCTCTCCTTTTCCTCAGGAAGACGTGGACTGAGCGTGGTTTGCAGCAGGGCATGAATGAAGCAGCCATAAAACCCAGAAGCCAAGAGGAGGGTGGTGAGAGAGGGACATGCTGCCATCTCCTGCGAGGCCACCAGGGCATGGTGTCTGCCTCTCACAAAGCACATCACATATGCATTCTGCCACAAGCTTGGGCGAATCTTTGCTCAGAAAACCCAGGTCAGATATGCTGGACCTGAAGCACACTGGATGGGTCAGTTCCTGAGCTTCAGAAGTCCCGGTTTCAGTCCAAGTTTGTGCAGCAGCTTCCTCACTGGTTAAAATTTTAACTCCCTAAAATTGCAGCCTATATCTTGGGCTCAAAATTGCTTCACCCCAGGTACAGCTTTTTCTTCTTCTGTTTGGCCACAAACTTATACTTGCATGTTGCACACTCCCTACATCTCTGCATCTGGCTGCACGGCCTCAGCTCTGCTTTATCCTTCCAACAGCTACAAGGAAAAATAACACATTCTTCACCGTGGAAGTGCAGGTCATGCAGTGATACCTGTCTTTCTGAAACTGCAAACCTAATTGGGCATTTAAGTGCAATTTTGAGGAAATGGCTACAGGTGTTATTTGTCATCTAGGTTCTACTAATGGCAAATATTGATGTCTAAAAAGCAAGAGAAAGTTCCCACAAGTAGGAGAAATTTTATTCAATACAGTGTAAGAATTGGTTTTCTGAAGTGATAGTGGCTCTGAAATGTGAGCGCAAGCTAGTGTTTGCATTTTGTCTTCAGTGAAATAACCAAGGTTCTTATCCAGGTATTTCAGGCCTGTCTCTACTACTCTTTTTTCAGACTTTGGCATCACCAGCAATCCGTGTGAGATTTCTGTGGACAGGGCACAATGCAAGAAACCTTCATCTTAAATGATCATCACATACAAAAGAGATAATAATTAAAAAAATATGGATTAGTTGACTGTTATTCTTTCCTAGCCATATTGCTCTGTAAACTATTCAATTCTGGCTGTCTGCAAGGGTAGAGGTAGGTCTTTTTCAAGCCCAGCAGAAGAATGGCCCCATGTAAACCTCATGGCTTGCATTCATCTCTGCAGCACCCTCACCAGAACCACAGATCCCTGTCCCCAAATGGAGAGCTTCACCAGAGGGCAGCACAATATCACTTTATATTATAAAAGTAGGAGTTAACTATTTCAGGTGTAAAAAGCTTTTTTGAAATTAGCTGTTTGTTGTTCCATAGACTTGATTGCAAATAAGTTTATTTTTAAAGCTGGCCTCTGAATCAGCTCCACAATCCCTTGTATTACACATACATTAACGTTTTAGGGTACAGGGCTTTACCACATGTAAGCAAGGGGAGTCCAGGCAGTTGTGTTTTCAATGTATCTCTCTGCCAGGTTTCTCTCCAGGGCTGGTCAGGGCACCTGACGGGTGCTTGTCCAGCTTCAAGTATTTCAGAAGCTCTCCTGTGTTAAAGGCACCAACCTGAGTGAATACTATTTCAGCCTCATTGTTCAGGTAGCATTAAACAGTAGGAGTAAGCCCTCTGATGGCACTTCATGAGAAGGGTGCACAGAGGATGAACGCAGGCATGCTTTTTCTGTATTGTATTTTCTTCTGGTTGTCCTGTATGCTGGGCAGCTTCTAGGTCCTCTAGCACTTACGCCAGATTCTCACCACTCAAGGAGCTAAGAGGTGTCATCTTGCCTGCTCAGCTTCCCTCAGCAAGGGCTTCATCTGTCATCAATCTGTTCCTGTTTATTACTCTATTCTGCTTGCACTGGTAGCTGGTGTCTCCAGCAGTTGCCTCCCCTGGTTCAAGTGCCACTCTTCTGACCTTTTCTGACCTCTTTCTCTCAACTCCAAAGCTTTGATGTCTGAATTCCTGCTTTTTTGCTGTACATTAACTCCATCTTCTGTCCTTGGTTGTTCTCTTTGCTCCATTTAGCTTCTGCCTGGCGGGATGTCTCGTGTCTAGCTTCAATCTTGTGCTTCACTCCTGACATTCACATGTAGGTCTCCCTTGAATCTCTCTCTCTGATCTCACTCCTCTTTATGCTCAGTCTCAACTCCATCTGCTCCTGCTCATCCCCACATTTCCTCACTCTATACTGAAGTTCTTAAAGATACAGCTTTTCCATGGAGCTCTTCTCCATGCATCCTTAGGTTTCCTTGGATCAGCTATTATCTTTATATAAAGGCCAGCAGCCTTAAGTATATATAATAAAAGAATAACATTTCCTACCATATTAGTTTATGATACAGAAACATAGAATCATAGAATAGTTAGGGTTGGAAAGGACCTGAAGATCATGTAGTTCCAACCTCTCTGCCATAAGCAGGGACACCTCACACTAAATTATTTGAGAGTAGTGTAATATTGTTTTTCATATAATAATGTAATTGTATAATATTGTTTTCATATAATATTGTAATATTAGATGAGAGTAGTGTAATATTGTTTTTCAGAGTAAGTATAAATTCATGAACTTAGAAATTATTTAAATTGTATCTTTTAAGACAATTTTGTGTCTGCTTTTAAAAAAATGAATTTGTGATTCTGGTTTAAGGAAAAAGAAAAATATTTTGAAATCTCTGCTCTCTTTCATATATTTTTCTCTGGCTGATATTTGAAGAAAAAAAAGAAAAGACAAAAGTTTTCTTTTTTCAGTTTGCATTCTCTCTTTTTATTTCCTGGGACAACTAAAGGAAAAAAAGGACAACAGAAATGTTCGCAGAAGATTTGATTTGGTTTTCATGTTTTTCACAGTTCATTTTCATTTCATCCTTTTTTGTCAAGGAAGGAAGAAAATTTCTATTTTTTAAAGGCAAAAGGATGTGAAAAAGAAGGCAAAAGATCTTTTAAGAATAACTTTTAAAAGCTTTAGCAGGGCAGAAAATTTCTTGGAAAATTTATAAAAATTAAAAGTTGTAAAGAAAAGTACTTTCTATTCAAAACACTCAACAAAGGTTCGGAGCTAGTTAAGACAGCCAATGCAGTGGGCTTTGTATGAGAATGAAATGAGAACAGTCCATCACCTCTGCAGGAATTCACCCCATTGCACCGTACCCTTGCACCTCATCAGAGATGTCTCTGTGGGCATTACACCAAGTTTTCTCCTGACTAAATCTGATCCAGCTTCTCTTAAGGTCTCTCCATATCACAGTCAGTGGCGTGACTGTGACTTGGCATAGAAGTAACCCAAGTTTTGCTTTATAATAGAGATGATGAGGGGCTGCATCAGATTCACATCTGCAATGGATATATATTTTAGAGTTCTCTGCCATTGCTTTTAAATGTGTAATTTTTCAAACTCTACCAAGCTAATGAGAGAGGTGCATTGCTTGGTAGTGGTCATCCCCAAAGAGTGGTGGCTCTTTAATGTTGGTGTTCAAAGCTACCAGTAAGACACATCTTTGCTAGAAAACAGTGAGCTCATTTTATGTAGAAACAGAAATGTTATTTATAAGAGCTACCCAGTCACATAGCTTAAGTCTCTTCTGCGGGCTCACCAGATTTCCTTTGATGTGTATGGCCTTTTTCTGAAAAATAGTCTTTTTTTCTTATAAGATTTTAATAACAAAATGGTGACATGGCGAAAGCCTGTAAATGGACTTTGCATAACCAGTTCCTAAATTATGGATGCATTGATATCTTCAGCTGTGCAGAATGAAAGACACCTTTTGAATCTTGCCATGTATTACATTAAGAATGTGTATAAAATTTTAGAACATATTCTATACCAAACCTGTTGGAACTAGATGGTCTTTAAGGTCCCTTACAATCCAAAGCATTCTGCCATTCTGTAAATACCATTTACACAGGATGTCTCTGCATCCACTGATGTGCTGAAGCAAAAGTTGCATTTGTTCAAGCTCTTGAAAGCCACTCTGTCTACTTTTCTTGTTAGTCATTTTCTTAGACTCAAGTGGGGGGAAAAAAAGACAGAAGTTCTTTATTATTACTCTCCAGACATACTACGAAGAAAAGAAGCATTTCACGTAGAAAGGAGACTAGAGCTGATTTTTGTGGTACTCCTTTTAAAGGTTTACCTAGCATATTTGTCACTGTATGTCAAGCACCAAATCATGTGGAGGCAGGAGACATTAAGAGGGAAGGAGGTGAACGCCTGCTTCAGTTCTTTTTTCAGCCTATAACTTTACAGAAGTTGTAGTTGGTTTGAAAGCTCACTTTTCAATGAAGTTAACAAATATCACTGCAAAATAGACTGCTTTATCCCTCAAAGAAGATTTATAGTCTTTTTCCTCAAAATAAGAGTACAGAGATACTGTACTACCTTTTATTCATGTTGAGATTGTAGATAAGTAACAACTTATGTTATTATTTGACAAGGTTTGTTCTATGTCACTGTCAGAAACGTAGCTGAAAATCTCTTTGGCTGCCTGGCTTGTACTTGAAACTGTCTTTTTATAAGATCTGGATTATAAAATCTCTCCTGCCAGACTTGTAGCTGTCAGATTCATTATCTTCAAAAATTTACATTAACCTCTTAATGGTGTTTTTCTTTCTGCAGAAACAGAAGGTGCACGCAGCACAGATGCCAGCCTTCTCCAAGGAATAACCTCTTCATCCCCAAGTGACTTCAGCTCCTGCTAGTACCATGGGTCCAGAAGGTGATTTCTTAGGCAGTGGTCAGGTCCACATCATCCTGTGGGGAAGTTTGGCAGCCATGACAACACTCTTGTTTCTCACCTTCCTCATCTTCCTCTGCTCCAGCTGCAACAGGTGAGGTCAAGAGCTTAGCAGGCAGAAATGGTTCTTGAGTCAAATAGTGTAGGGATTGACATAGCTTCACTAATAACTAGTTAGAAAGAGAGGGAGGACTTGGGTACAGAAACAAAAACGTAGAGTAGAACATGTGGTTTTGGAGCAAACCTGAGTTTGAACAGTTCTGTTCATTCTAAAGTATAGATATTTTTTTTTCTTTTGCTGTGAAGGAAAAACACTGTTGTGTTTGCTAGGTGCTTTCTCCTACACTGAGGCCTGGAGCACAGGCAGACACTGGCTGTTAGCAGAGCACGCTGCTAACCTGAAACAGTTATACTAACTTCTTGTATTCATACCTTATCCTTATTTTCTTCTCCAAAAGAGGGTTCAGTTTTACCAACACAGGCATTTCTACTGACTTTGTTGAGTCACATTTCAAGGCCCCTTCATGACACTTAAGCAGAGCCCTGCTGATTGCACAGGGAGCTGGGCAACCTGTGCTTTATCCACAGTGCCCTTCCACCAGGTCAGACCCTTATTAATAAGGAGTGCGACTGCTGGGGTCCATATTGCTATATTTTGCCAGCATAGTTCAATCAGCCAATGCCTCTAGGAGCATGTTCTTTCAGCCATTCAACACTGAGAGCATTGAGGAAGCTGTGCAGCTGTAACATACACTGTACTAGCATTAGATGTGTCTACAGTGAAAGGTTTTCAGCAGTATTTCTCTATTGCCAATGTTGTAAAAGCAGTCATGGGAAAGACTAGACCACAGAAGTTGGTTGAAATCCTAAAAAGCATAGGTCGGAACTTGTAATTTGATGTAAATCAAGAGAAATGTTTTTGTAAGCTGTAAGATAACATTTCAGTATCTTAGAATGGTTTGGGCTGGAAGGGACCTTAAAAATCATCGAGTTCCAATCCCCCTGCCATGGGCAGGACACCTTCCACTAGACCAGGTTGATCAAGGCCCTATCCAATCTGGCCTTGAACACTTCCTATTCATTCCTATTTGTCACAGTTCTCTGTGATACCTGTGTAAAAATAGTAGAAATATGTAATTTTTTATTTATTTAAAAGTATAAAATCTAATTTAAAAATCCCTAAACCCACAAACATTGCATTTAGGTGCCATGTTTTGCCTTGTAACACTCCAGTCTTTGAAGTTAGAAACATCTCTAGAAAGATGTTTTTAAAACAGAGTCAAACCATTGAATATGTCTTTGCCGTTACAGAGATACATTATCAGAAACTAGCTAGTGATGGTTTTTATTAAGTTCTTGTGTTGCTAGTCTGGATGCAGCATCTCTTATTTCAGATCATTCTGTAGGGCAAATTGTTTATACATAAATGCAGTTATGTAGAATTTCAGCAAATGGTTGTGGATATGGAAAACTGAACAAAATCTGCTCTTTCTGTAATGCCAGAGTCAGAAAAAAACTTCCAGAGAGCAAAGGAAGCATTTTTGAACTCTAACGCTGCTCTGCATAGATCCTTACTTGCTCTGATTTCTTATTTCCCAATTAGGTAGAATTTTAACAGTTGCTAATGTGGGAGCTACGGTGCACTGCAGACTTCAGAAGCAGCACAGATTTCATATTATCAATATTTCCTCACCTTTTTACTTGGCTTTTCATCTAGGGAAAGGACTTTAATAGTTTTAAGCTCACAGTTTATTACAGTGTTTCAGAATAAGAGCTGTATTTCCAAAATGGTAAAAACTGAAAACTTGATCCATACTTCGAGTCCTGTGAAGTACCTGGTGAAGCAGGACTCATTTTGAAATGAAGGCTTCTGCTGCCATGAAATTTGTAGGCCTTTCCAAACTGCTCATGCTTAATATTAACTGTTGCTAGCATCCTGAGTGGAAATAAGATAGATTTTGTGGGCCTTTTCTAACTTTTCATGATAAATACCTTTTGCTGAACCAGTTTAAGGAATTTCCCAAGTAGTCTGTCACCAAAACATGTATCTCATTTATCTCTGAGCGTTTTGGATATGATTAAATTGAGAATAATACTATTTTTATTATCATCAGTTACTCCTTACTGTGACCTTCTACTGAATGAGAAAAAGGATGGTGATATACGTACCTCTTCAGATACCACCCTGCCTCTCTTGACTGGGACCTCACACAGTCCCTGTAATAGTTTTCAGTTACTCTCTTTTCAATAGTACCATGAATCACAATTCTGTTCCCTGTAGAAGTATAAGGTCTGTTAATGATTGACATTTGTTTGTTATTTGTATGTAATCTGTGGTAACAGTTCATATGTCTTTTTCATTAAGGGAAAAGAAGGCCAAGTATCAGAATGGAGATCATGAAAATCTGATGAACGTGGTAAGTATTTATTTCTGGCAGCTTGTGTCTGTCTTGTAGTTGGTTTGTACCAAGCTCCCTGCAAAATACTGCAGATTGGAAAATAGCTCAGGAATTTGGAGATGGTTGAGCAAGGGAAACTAAAAGTTGCAGAACAGGAAGAGGAGAGGACCTGAGTAGACCTTGATAATCTGCACTTTCTCAATGCTTTTTCTGCCACTGTTGTACTCCAGATCTCCCACCTGCCTTTCACTCCATTTGCAGCACAGGCCCAGGGTACCCTTCCCATGGATTAAAGCCATGGTAATGTCTACTATGACAAAGGTTGAAATGAAGATCACTCTGGACATGCTTGCATTTATTTGGTTTTGCATCTGTAAACATAAGTACCTAAATCTTTGAGTACAGTCAGCTCCCGAGATCAGAACAAAATTTGTCACCTATGTATTTATGCAGACATTTATTCTGATCCAACAGTGGTTAGATCTCACTGTTTGTGTTCCAGCCTTCTGACAAGGAGGTGTTCAGCCACTCGATCACAAGTTCAGCTACTGAACCCCCTCCGAGCACCGACCAGAACGGGGCACTCAGCAATGGTGAGGGTGAGTAGCACAGACGCTGCAGGTGGGATGAATGAGCATCACCGTCCCCTTTCTCATAGCTCCTACACAGGTGAACCCTCGAGTCTTCTGGATTAGCTTTCTAAGCTCAAAGTCATGCCATTTGTCTGAATGCCCTTTGTTTCCCTGTGCTCATCTCTGGAGGTCTGACACCAGATCAGCTTCTGTATCCCAGGGTAGAGGCTGGGCATGCAGCTCTCTGGAGGGCAGTCAGGGCACACAGAACATAATTCACATGAGCATGTTTGTCTTGCTGGGAAGTAGCCCATCCGAAGGAAATCCTGGAATTTTGCGCCACATCTCCAGTTCCCTGCTGGGCATGCTCTGGCATAGCACTACACCCCAGCTCCCAGTCCTCTACAGCAGCCAACACTGAGAAGGGCTAAGGGCCTCCTCTGGGTCACCAAAGCTACACCTGCAGATTGAGGAGGCCATCAGGCAAAGACTGGTGTTCCCTAATGTTGGCCAGCAGTGGAACTGGGATGTGACCAGAGGATGCAGTCACACCTTAGAGCTTCGAAAACAATCCAGGAGACTGTGGAAATCTTTCAGGTCCTCCTACCCACAAAGGGCTGGGAAGCCTGTCATATGAGGAAAGGCTGAGAGAACTGGGTTTGTTCACCCTTGAGAAAGGAAGGCTCAGGGGATACATTATTGGCAGGTTCCAGTAATTAAAGTTGGGCTACAAATAAGAAGGAGACTCCCTTTTTACAAGGAGTCAGATGGAAAAGTTGAGGGGTAATGGGCATAAATTGCTCTCAGGGAGATTCCGACTGGATGTAAGAAGAGATTTTTTCACAATGAGAAAAATCAGCTGTTGGAATATTTTCCTCAGGGCAGTAGTGGATTCCCCAACACTGGACACCTTTAAGATTTAGATGGACAGGGTGCTAGTCTAGGTCATCTCATCTAGGTCATGCTTTCCCTAGAAAGGTTAGACCAGATGATCCTTCCAGGTCCCTTCCAACCTGGTAATGGCTTGTGTTTTCCTATTTTTTTAAACAGTCAACATAAATAGGCTTTTTTGTTTTTCTTTGCTAGTCTTTGTTTTGCTGAGCACCCAAAATGATTCACACTGAAGTATCACTGGAAAATATTTTTCTCAGATGCACCTAAAAATAAACTGGCTGTCAGCCCAGAGCTACTGGGAACCAACTGTTGTCTCCACACTAGGCACTAACACTGGGACCATGCTCCTGACTTACAGCTCACCTCCTCATCTCCTTGTGTGGCCAGAGGTATTCAGTCCTTCCCCCTCAGAGACAAGTATGCAAAGGAAATTTTAAACTTTGGTTTGCAGCTAATTGCTGCTCCCATCCGTTGGCTTGCTGTGTATTTAGGTATGTGGCTTACCAAGGGACTTGACGTGCAGAGCAAAGCCCTGCAGAAGGGAAGCATTTCTCTTTGCCATAAGTCACCACGCATGCAGCTGCCAAAGCTGCTACAGAAAGGTGTGCTGTAAGCCAGCAGACAGTTTTCAGACTCTCTGATACTACTCAGCTTACACTCTGCATAATGACCCTTTTGAATAACGGGAACCAATGTGCTTTAACTTCTTATTTACACTTTAAGTGTTTTTTTGTTAATAGTTCTTTTTATTTTGCTGTTTCTAGCCTTTTGAACAAAGGCAAGGCTATAGAAGTAGCACCATCAAATGTTTTTTCTTTTACCCAAGCATTGTGTTTATCCATGCCAACCCTTTGTTTACACCAACCCCTCTGTGCTACTACCCATAATCACAAGAGCACAGAAACACAAGCTCATTCCTTCTGATTATCCCCCTCAGGATGAATGGGGTGGGTGCTCTCTGGGGCCTGTGATGGTGCTCTGCACAGCACAGAAATCCATGGGAGCAAGGGCCGGGAAGGGAGAACATCTTTTAGCTTCTCCAGGGTGGTTCCCGATGTCCTTCAGAAAGTCTGGAGGCATCCTGGGTACTGAGCAGGACACCTTGCCTGTCTCCTGTTCTTCCCCAGGTGGTATGTAGGAGCCAAGGGAATGGAGAAGGTAGTTCTCCTTTTCTCCTCCTCCATCTCCCATTCAGACAGTGACTGCCATCTCATACCTCCCAGTTCCAACCTGAGTTTTGCTATCAGCATACATCTCCCTGTGGGTGCTGACTGCTTGAGTCTGCATGTCCTGAGCACCAGAAAAAGCAAACCATGAAATCAAGTGTATTGATTGCTTCAGCAATACTTTATGTCATTATGTCAAACATGCTGAAGGAAGAATGGGTTGATTTTGCTTAGACAGTAGGAGCCATAGAAACTATACTAAGAAAAGTAAAGCTATTCAGAAGTGATTTTTCAAGAATTTTTCAAGATTTTTCAAGAACTGTGTGACATGCAGTTACATGCTATATACTATCTGAAACATGCTTGTACATGCCCATGCATACATCCTGAATGCAGGCAAATGTCATACATGTGCACTGTAAGATGAGAAATCCCATAGATCTCAGTCCCTCTACTGACAGCAACATGTGGCCCAGTCTGGGACATAAAATAACATGTTCTGCCTAACACTGCTTTCTGAAGCCTAGTCTTCTCTTTTGTGTATATGGCTGGCTCGTTAGTAGGTTGTCAACCTGCATTATGTGCTGTGAGACTAACAGAAGTATGGCATAGCCTTCTGTCCTGGGTTCAGCAGTTGCAGTCAGTTTTTCTTCTCTTTAGTAGCTGTGTTTTGACTTAGCTCGGGAACAAGGCTGATAAGGCCGATGTTTTTGGTTGTTGCTGAGCGATGTTTGCCCTGACCAAGGACTTTGTGAGCCTCATGCTCTGCCGGGGAGGAGGGGAAGCCGGGAGGAAGGAGGGACAGGACTGTACTGACAGAACCCAAGCTGACCAAAGAGGTATTCCATACCATAGCACGTCATGCCCAGGATGTAACTGGGGGTGATCCAGAAGGCGGATCTGGGGTGGTTGGAAGAGGTGGTCAGTCAGCACTCGGTTGGTGGGGTGTCGTGAGTTATCTGTTGTGGTTGATGGGATGCTGTATTCTTTTCCTTTATCATTATTATTATTGGTGGTAGCAGCAGTGATTTGTGTTATACCTTAGTTACTAAACTGTTCTTATCTCAACCTGTGGAAGTTGCATTCTTTTGATTCTCCCCCCATCTCTCTGCAAGCAGTGGAGGGCAAGAAGGGGGGTTGAGTGAGTGAACGAGCTGCGTGGTTGGTTGGGTTTAAACCACGACACCTTCCCACTGGAGGAGCTTCTGGTGTAGCATGCAGGCAGCTGACTGCAGCAGGGCTGAACACAGACAAGAATTTGTCCAGCATGTTAAACAAAGTGAGGGCTGGGCAGGGAGGAAGCAAGAATGCGCTCATTTTTTCTTCCAAAGGATAGGGAAATGGGAAGAGGAAAATCTAAAGAGGCTTTCTTCAAAGCCGCTTGGCTTGAGGCCTCTTACCAGCGTTCCCCATCTGAGACTACTGGGCAGTCTGTAAGCGTTCAGTATAACCAAATACAAGCCAGCTGACCGTGCATGCCCACCTATACCTACCCACCTGTCTCCTGTGCTCACTGTGAATGCTGTTGCTATATAATGTGACTTGGGGCAGCACAGAGTATTTAAGGTGCAGAAATCTCTGTAACTGAAACCTTTTGATCAACAAAAAGTATGATGACCACTAGACATTTCCAGGCATTAGAATCATTTATCCTTTCCAGTGAGATGCAAAACCAAAGTGATGTAGAAAGGTACCAAATTATACTCACCTTACAGTTACACATTTGTTTTAAATACTTCTTTATAATTTTTTCTAGTACTCTCGGAGGACAGTGCAGCTGCTTGTATCCAGCCTTATGAAGAAGTACAGACGTCTGATCTGCTGGATCAACAGGATAGTCTTGGAAAGTCTACAAAATGTCACCAGAGCCGGGAACTACCCAGTATTCCCCCTAATACCACCATGGAAACCATTGTCTCAGCTAGAAATGCAGAAAATGATCAAGGTCTTGGAATGGAAGGGCCTTACGAAGTCTTGAAAGACAGCTCCTCTCAGGAGAACATAGTTGAAGACTGCTTGTATGAAACTGTGAAGGAAATTAAAGATGTTGGAGCAGTAGCCAGCATGGAAGGGAGCTGTAACAGCAAATCAAAGGCTCCACTGACAGTTTCTGAAGGTCAGAATCAGATTCCTGACTGCAGAATTGAATCAGCAGAATACGCATCTGTTGACCGAAATAAGAAAAGTCGTCAAAGTGCTAATTCAGAAAGCCCTCTTGACAACACACCAGATGTAGAAGATGAGCTTCCCCCACCAGTACCCATGAAGCTTCTCGACGAAAATGAGAATGTGCAAGAAAAAGAAGTGGAAGAAGAAGTGACAGAAGGAGCAAGTAAACCAGAGAAGGTAAATACTGCAAATACTTGTCCTTGTCAAACAGCCAAATAATGATAGAGAATATATGGGTGGGAGAGGATTTATTTTTCTTTAGTAACAAAAAAAATGCCAAGGAAACAAAAACACTCAGGGTGATCCAAGACTGTAAAATACATAAATACGAAAACGTACAGTATAGTCTTTGCATTATAGGCATGCATTCATTCTGTTCCTGTCCATATTTTGGATTGTTGCAGTATGCCCTTCATTAAGGCTTTCCCCAGATATTAGGCAGAAATTGCACAGGAGGACTAGGCTTCTTTTTTTAATGGTATTATACTTGTGGGAACTATTAGAGTGGGTATCCAGTATCTCTGTCAGCATCTATATCGTGTTCAGAATCCCTCTCCCTCCTTGTTTTTTTTCTAATGAAACCTCAATTTACAGAGAGGGGAGGGGAGAATTCTTGGTAGATTCCCTAACTTTAGATGTGCCTCCTTTGTTGGGCTACTTTGACTTAGCTTGTGCAGGTGTTAAGCATCTACCCAAAGCCACTTGCCTCACCTCCTGCTGTAGGAGAGAGTGACAGCCAGAAAGAGAGATTGCAACTGTAGGCTTTTATATTTGTCAAATTCTGTATGTCACACGTAAATAGAGTAATTAATTTCTACCTGCTGAAATCTTGGCCAAAAGTTACATTTTCTCAGCAGCTTATTCTTCATCCCAGCCTTGGAACTCATTGAAAAATAGAATGATGACATTTTCAACAATTTTTTCCCCCATATTTAGTTTTTAACCGGAATTAATTTAAAGGATGCTTTCAGATCATTGCATAGATTTTTCCTAAACTGTTGCTTTTGCATTTTTCAGAACTAATTTAGGTCACTTCTTATTAATTGTGAATGAAAAAACTGTGATTTTTAGCAGCTTAATATAATTTTAGTGTCTGTGGCATCAAATAATAGGCACTGATGAAAACTGGAGAAAAAAATCTTTTAAGATTCAATGTGACATTTTAATGTAAACATTTACCTGAAAAATCATAGCAGAGCTCAAGTGTTGTTACTTGTTTCTGGTTGTTCTCTTATTTGAAGTATTTCAGTAATCCAGGCAGAAGGCGGGAAAACACCTTGTTAAATAACAGACTAACCATGTAACCTATGAAGCACAGTACAGTCAAAATGAATTAACTGAAGATTTTACTCCTAATATAAAAATTGTTTATCTGGACTCCTCAGGTCTTACATATAATAAATTCATTAAGCAAGAAATTAAGATGTGATTGTCAACAACAACCCACCACCTCTCCCCCTTCCCAAATTCAGACCATATGTAATTTCTAATTAAACTTTTAGAAAAACAGCTTTCTGTAACAGTGACATTTTTCCTACCAGGTGTGAAAAGACTTGCAGAAAATCATTGTATTTCCCAGACACCAATACAAAGGAAAAGCATTTGCAGCTCTGTAGCTCCCCAGCGCACCACGTATGCAGTGTCAGTAACTGCATGGAGTGGGAATTGATTAAAATGGTTCAGGTTTTGAAGGATTAATCAAGAGATGACACATGCAGTCCCCTAAGTGCCAGAAAAAAGGTGTTTGTCTAATTAAAATTTATTCAGAGCTAAAGCCATCCTGAGTTAAAGCTTCGGCAGCATCAGATCATTCCCACATTCACTGCAAGGTACATGCATTATGCATTGAAGCGTGTTCCTGTCCTGTCCTTGAGAGCTACAGCTGCAGCAGAGTTGGAAATGGTAATTGATGGAATATATAAATGTCATTATTGTTGGCTTTGTGTGGAGAGGTGGTTGTGGGATTGTTTTTTGTTGTGATGATAATAATTTTCCCCTCTATTTTGCTGCTTCCAACAATGCGGAGCAATGTCTGTTATTTCCAGTGTGGCAACCAAAAGCAAGATACTTATGGAAATGTATGTTATATTGATAACTCTTTTAGTTAAACAGACTCCAGAGGTGTCTCTTTTTGCTTCCTCTCTTGCGAGTCTACGTAGCCTCCCTGCTTAACATTATATCCATATCCCAAACTTTTTCAGCCTTCTGCCCTGACCGTGATGAAGACAGAGGGTGGGTGTAAGTTGTGGGAGTCTTTCTCCCCACAATTAGGCTTTGCTTTAGTAGGGCACAAAGAAGGGACAGGTGGGAAGCCTGTTAGTGTAACTGAGACTTGTACCTGCCAACAGAGAGAAACCAGACCATATCCAAGCTGTTTCAGTCTCACCCTGTATGAGGGCAGCCAAGATGTTCCCTAGCCCATGCCAGTTCCTGAAGCACACTCGTTTGGGAAAGAGCTGGGTGGATCAAGCCAGAGACTGTTCCAGTATATATAACAATTTGAAAAGGATAAATAATCATTTCCAGAGCCAAATGTGCAAAATGGGTGAAAAATAATCTAGGTTCATTATTGGCCATGACCCAACCAAATCCTTTTGAAGGTTTTGGTGAAGCAAGATACCTTTAATAGCACAAGGCTCTTACAGGCTTCTATCACCTGGAAAAACTTGGACATAGTTCTAATAAAACTAGAGAGGCACAACAGTTTTTCTGTAGTTCTTCCTTCTTTATTCAAGAAAGGAAGTAGGGATCTCCTTTTTCACCCAAGTCTTTCCAGAGTGAGCACTGGTAGAAATGCTTTCCATGTGTATATCTGGCTGCTGCCATCTGATTACAGACTTGTGCAGCTTGAGGATGGGCAAAGCATCTCTTACAGATGCATCAGAGAATGGTCTTCTTGTTCTAGTGCCCAAGTCTGTAGCAGCAGCTGAGCCAAAGAGTGAAAAATCAAATGCTGTCGAGGAGCAAAGAGAGAGTGGAAGGCAAATAAGGACACATGCTTGTTTGTATTGCTGTGCTGAGGCTTGAAGCATAATTTATAACATTGCTAGGTACAAAATGTTTAGGAGCAAGTTTGGGTTTTTTCAGTTTCCAAATGATAATATCCTTCAAATTTGATGTGTCACAGCTTTCACATTTAGAGGAAAGAACTCTGGGTCCCAAGGAAACAAGAACAGGACTGCCAGCACCCTGGGGTATTTGTCAATACTTGAGTGGGAAACTGTAGAAGAGGTCCTGACACGTGATGCTTATAGACAAACTGATGAGAGAAAATGATTTCTGAAGAATTTTGCAAGCACATGTTTGTTCTAATGTGTGAGGATGAAATTAGTAGCTTACTCCTGAACATAAAATACATCCTGTAAATAAAGACTAAACCGAGCTGCTGTAGTGAAGCTGAAGAGGCCAAAATCCACTTGAACTTCTCCGTTTCATCTTTCTTTTTCTGTTGTTGTGAGTAAACAAACTACAATTTAAAGAGTGCATTCTCCAGACAGTCATAAAGAAGCAAGGGAGTTGTTAGGTGAGATGGAAGCCTCCTGGGGAACAGCCCACAGACTTGCTCTTTGGGTCAGGGTCTTCATCACAAGTGCCCCAGAGGTTTGAAGTTTGGTATTTACCAGGATTAAAAACAAGAAGAAAAATGGAAGTAGGAAAGAACCTGTTGTAATGAGCCTCTGTGGGGAAAAGGAAAAAAAAGGTCTCGTGAGTCTAGAATGTGCCTGAAAGCGGTATTTAATTGACTGTGCTAAGAATGGCTCTGCTTCTCCACCTTGGTCTGCACTTGGAGGAAGTCTGAAGTATTTTAGGTGGAGAATTTGTATGCAATTCTAAAATATGGCCTTTTAGAAACAGTGTTGGAAGGTTCCCTCTGAGTCACTGTGGAGCAGGAGTCCAGCAAAGTCTTTTCGCCCCAGGGAGAAGGAATCACACGGCTGCTCTGATGAAGCAAGGGGTTTTCTTGCCATAAAGGCCATAAGACATTTTTCAAAAGAGCAAAATCCTTTTCCCCTGGTGTTTCATGGCCTAATTTCTACATGGTGCTTTACATGTTTGAAGTTAGACTTGATACCAAACCAAACTCTTCACCCTTTAGGAACTTTGGAACATGAACTGCATCCAGGCAGATGCTTTGGGGGTTGAGCTGCCCATCTCAGTGTGGGTTGCAGCTGGCCTTTTCTGAGTTAGCAGTCTGAGCAGTTGTGAGGCGCTGTTGCCATGCACCTCTGCATGTCTGTTGTGCATCGTCCCTGTGGGGGTGGTGAGACAATGGAACAGGTTACCCAGAGAAGCTGTGACTGCCCCATCCCTGGCAGTGTTCAAGGCCAGGTTGGATGGGACTTGGAGCAACCTGGTCTAGTGGAAGGTGTCCCATGGCAGGGGGGTTGGAACTGGATGGTCTTTAAAGGTCCCTTCCAACCCAAACTGTTCTATGATTCTATAATCTGAGCACAGCTGCTGCATTTCCTGGGGGAAGAGGACACAGCACCTCCCTTGCAGCACTTCCAGGATCCACTGGTTGCATGATAATAGTTATCAGGAAGGTGTCAAGTTTGTTCTTTTGTCATCTGAAAACATATCTGAAAATCACATGGAAGGCCAACTGGCATGTCACAACAGCTGACTTTTAATAGTTCAAAAGCCTTTGCAGACTCTTGCTTCATTAGAAATGTAAAGGCGGGGATACAGTTGAGCAGTTTGTTTTAACCATTACATTATTTTACCCTTTTCAGGTCAGAACAAGAGCAAATACATTAAAAAGCTCTAGCATCCTCAGGGTTGTTATCTCCAGAGATGTAATCTGGATATTAGGGATATTCACTATGTAAAATGGAACAAGTGAGCAAATGACTATAAAATATAATGTATTGATTGTAATAGGAAGACTTTATTATAGGTTTCACACTGTTGGCTGGTAATGCGCTTTATCTTCTTTCTTTCTTCCTTTTTACAGAGGCATAGTTCAATGTCTTACAAGTCTCGAGAGGAAGATCCATCTCTTACAGAAGATGAGGTAGGTTTCATGCACAAAATTCAATAACCAACTAGAGACCTTTTTACAGGCAGAAATTAGCATAAAGTATGCATGATTAAGCAGGATCTAAGAAAGGTGAAATTTGTCTGAAGGGAAAATGAAAGCCGAAGTTTCTCCTCACAGTTTGTACTGACACATTCCTGAAATCAGAACTATTCTAGCATATGGCTATATCAGGCCAATGAGTTAAAAAATGGTGTCATAAAATAACAGGAGGCCACATTTAGCTAAATCATTGATCATTGGTCAGGTGATTCTTGATTTGGATTGCAAGCTTTATTTAAGGATAATAATCAGTAACCTTTTGAAACATGCTCCACCTTCCCCACACAAAGTGCTTGGGGCTCTGGGAAATAAACAGAAGCACAATAAAAGCACCGGAACATAAACTGTTATTAGAACAAATTGAGGAGATTGAAACAAAGACAGAAAAGTGAAACAGAAATGAGTTGCCTGTGATCATCTCCAGTAGAGCCATGCAATTTATAAAAACGTTTCTGGGCATAAAAGTAAACACAAACTTGGCAATGAGCTGAGCAAGCTAATGCTTTCTGCTGGGTGAAGTGTTCCATGAATAAATCGATCCTTGAACTGGGTTGCTGGAGAGGGTTAAGTGAGGATGGGCAGAAAAGCCTTCTTTTGGTTTGGTTGGCTAAAAGCAGTAAAAAGTAAGAAGTATTGCCATCTGCAATTGGATGTCTCTGTTAAAAAAACAAACATACAGAATTAACAGAAGTGATCCGCTTCATCTGCATCTGTCAGTGATGCTTAATGGCAGTGAATGTTTTCATGCCAATATACTGTTTTAATTGCATTGATACCTAATCCAGAGTGGCCTTGCATGCTTGGAAAAGACTTTAAATGGAAGAGGAGAGCTATGTTGCTACTGCATTAGGTAGCAGAGAAGCAGCACAGGGAATTTCATCCATCTACCCAGTGCAAGGGCTGATATCCACTTGGACTGGGAGAGGGAGTCAAGGGTGGCTCCCTGCACTCAGCACCAACCCTGGTGAGCCCTGAGCAGAGGAACGTGTGTGGACATGGGCTTCTCCTTCAGCTTTTCGTTAAGGGCCACCTCAGTGCACTTGTTTAAGCATGCCACCTCCTCAGAGACTCCAGCTCCCTCTCTTGTGTTTATATCGGCTGAAAGTTTTCAATCTCTGGTTTTAAGTGCTGATACACAGGGACTGAGATGCAGCTCCTCTCTGTAGGCAGTTTAGTCAATGGAATAGACTTTGTGTTTCAAGATCAGCACTGACTATTTGCTGTTTTCTGGTGTGGGTAATTTATCTCCTGATTTTTAATATTTTCTTCACATGACTTGGTGCCTCTTTGGTCCTGCCTATGACCACAACAAATAACTGCTCTCCTACTGGGGTCTCTAAATGTAGCCACTACCCTTGGAATTATTAATAGTTTTTAAGCCTCCAAGGATCAGACAGCATCCTTTTCTTACATTACAGCAGCTAAACCTGATCATCCCTTTGGCAGCTGGCTCCAGGACCATAGCAAAAGTTGTAAGAGCTCCTGCTCATAAAGCCATTCCCTTTTGTCTGACATCTAATGTGCCTGCAAGGGATTTATTTTCAACCGATTTTTACATTTATAAATATTCTTTCTTTTTTGAAAGAAAATCGGTTTATAAAACACATCCCAGAAATGAAAGGGTTTGTAAGAATTGTTTGGTTTTTTTTTTTTAGATATGTTTTACTAGAAGATCCTGTCTTTTCTTAAGTAACTGACACCCTTGTGGTGGAAGGGGTACAAAGTGGCACACAAGCTTTATGCCATGCTTAAACACTTAGCACATGTCTCCTTTTCCTAGATCTCAGCCATGTACTCATCAGTGAGCAAGCCGGGACAGGCCCTCAAGGCACTGGATTCTCCTTACACCTGTATTCAAGAAATTGCATCCCAGAGGTCCCCGTCCATTTGCAGTGGCCTCTATGCAAGTGTGAAGGACTTTGAGAACGCCCTAAATACTACCACCGTGCCTCAGTCAGCAGACAGACCAAATGGGGAGCTGGAGCCTGACTATGAAGCGATCCAATCAGTGAGCCAAGAAGAAGACAGGACCTTGTCTGTGCCTAACACAAACCACTCTGCTCTTTCAGGAGAGAATGACTATGAGAGCATAGGGGACTTGCAGCACCACAGGGATTTCACCAGGCTTTAACTACTCCAGCGGGCAAATTTCTCCTCTGATATTTTCAAAGGAACATGTGAAACATGGAGAGAGTTTTTCTCCCTTTGAGGAACAAAGCGAAGTAGGGAACAAAAGTTGTGAAGAAACAATGTATGTTTCAGCCAGGGTGTGACACCCACTGGGTTATTCTGGGTGGTGGATGGAGGCTCACAGGAAAGGGTACGTCAGGTCAGAGTGATGACCAGGACAGCATAAAAGCTTCTTTATTTTTTAGCTCCAAGAAAACCAGAATTTGGGAAGGAGTGCCATGCTTGTCGTCCTGATAGGATTACATACCAAAAAGACTGCTTTACACAAAGCTAGCTTTTAATTTTATGTCTTTTTCTTCAAAGTGTTTTTCAAGCATCATTTTCATTCAAGTTTGGGCACACAACATTGAGCAAATCACAGATCACTGTACCTCAACTCAGACTTACTTTGCAGGGCTGGGGAAGGTGTGCTCACTTCTGTGTCTTTTGGGGAGCTCTGTTCACATGCATTGCAACTAAAGTGCAAACAGCAGCACTTCACAAGGGACCTACTCCAAATGTACTTGAATTAATTCTGTCAGCTTTTTTTATATGTCAAGGGCTGCAGAATGTGACTTGCAATATTTGAGATGTGTACTGGTGGGTTTGGGTGGGGTTTTGTTTGATTATTTGTGAAATACCACTTTAAAATGGCAAGTGACAGTCTTCATGTTCTTGCTGTGCTCCCCTCACATGCACACATACACCTATGTAAACACGCAGCAGACAGTTGTCATGTTGCAAAAAGTTGTGCAAATGAATGCATTGGTATGATGTTTAGTCTAACCTTAATAGTATTGAGTCATTTTTTTAATAGCTTTGCCCTTTTCTAGGACTTGAAATATTTTAATATGTTTGTCTAGTTTATCATGTAGGAAAATCTACATATTGTGTTCAGAGTGATTATATTTTTTATTTTTACATGGTTTTCATCTTCAAAGTTTTTGTAGATTGACTTACTGTGTTCTGTACCAGGAAGAATCCCATTCTTTTGGCTTAATTTGGTTTTTTTCCTTTAATTTCTATTTTCCTATTTCAGAAGTTTGTAAATGAACAACTTCCTTTGTTGTTGTTGTCTTCAGCGGGGATGTGGAACATGTTTTGCTGGTTTTAACATTAAAGTAGTGGAGTCTATGAACTGCCAGAGGGCAAAAGAGAGGCAGAAGAGACAGTGGGATTTAATTTGGGGCAGCCAGTGGTCTTCCTTGCTCCTCTGCTAAAAGGAGCAGGAGGGCAAACAAGAACTCCTTGGGGCTCTGACAAGCAGTTTGAAAGCCGCTGGCTTTGCAAGGATACCGAGTTATTCTGTTATACTGTTAAAAGCAAAGTACAGATCTTGGATGAAATAAGTAGGTGCTGGGTTCATAATTTTGTTTTTTGTTCAAGAACAGTACAATGGCAAATCACTGGGACAACTTGTTAACCTTGAGCCAGCAATATGCCATTGTGGCCAAGAAGGCCAATGGTATCCTGTGGTGCATTAAGAGGATTGTGGCCAGCAGGTCAATGGAGGTGATCCTGCCCCTCTACTGGTGTACTGTGCCCTGTTCTGGGCTACCCAATTCAAGAAACACAAGGAGAGGGTCCAGCAGAGGGCCACAAAGATGATCAGTGGTCTGGAGCATCTCCCCTATGAAGAAAGTCTGAGAGAGCTGGGCCTGTTCAGCCTGGAGAAGAGAGAAAGATCCCTGAGAAGGGATCTTAGCAATGCACACAAATGCCTAAAGGATGGATGTGAAGAGGATGGAACCAGACTCTTTGCAGTAATGCCCAACAGGATAATGGGCAAAGGGCACAAAGTGAAACACAGGAAGTTCTTTCTGAATATGGGGAAAATCTTCTTTACTGTGGGGGTGTCAGAGCACTGGAACAGGCTGCCCAGAAAGGTTGTGCAGTCTCCTCTGGAGATACTTAAAACCTGCCTGGGCACAATCCTGTGCAGCTTGCTCTAGGTGTACCTGCTTTAGCAGGGGGGTTGGACCAGATGATCTCCAGAGGTCCCTTCCAACCCCAACCATTGTGCTATTCTGTGAATGAACAGTGCAATAGTACAAGAATAGCCCAACAGTAGTAAACTGGTTATGTGTACACATGTGCATATATCCCCATGTAAATAACCATACACTTGTAATTTGGACACAAGTATAAATTATAGTCCAAACTTGGTAACATTCAAATACATTCACGTACGTAATACCTGGCATGTGCTTGAAGAGTAGTTTATCTTTTATTTGAAATAAACAGTATATAAACTGAGGTTGGTTTATTCCATAGCAGACAAAAGAGGTTTCATTACAGCTCACTTAGTACTGGGTTTTGATATACCAGACTGAGTCCTTCTCAGATCAGTAGCCAGCATCCAATATCACTTGGTACTATAGAGAGCAAACACAGATCTGGTTATGCACGTTTATTAGAAATAACTTTATAACTGAAAGCAGTGTACTGATTTATGGACTTTGCCTGTAAGTACTGTGGCTCTGAGAAGCAGTGCAAGTGTGCAGTCAAACACAGGGTGATTGAAACTGCATGGGTCCTGACCTCATGCAAGAGTGCAGCATGCTTGATCTATAACTCTCTTCATTTGAGGAGAAGCAGTTCAGACAAGTCTACATCCATCTTGTTCATGACCATGCTTTCACAGCTGCAGCAAATCATTGCTTCCACTTCATTACAGTGCTTTCGAAAGCTGACTTTGGTCTTCCTTTCTGGAGTTTTTCCCTCAAAAACAAGTTTCTATTTCTGTTCCCTTGAATGTGAATTCACGAAGTTCGCCTTTGACTGTTCTTCTACTTCACACTGTTTAAGGCCAAAGATACAATATACCGTGTTTCAGAAGATCTGTTGTGCTAAGTCTGGAGAATTTCTGAAGTCCTTAACTATGTTTTTGCTGTCTGTTCCTTGCTCAGGGGTATGGGTTTATATATGTAGTCCTAGGTCTGACTCCTGCAACATAGTGGCAGGCATACCTCAACTCCTGAAATTCCCAAATACATCTCAAGATGTAATTATCCCTTAAGTTATACCTTAACGATTGTGTAACTTGTTACATAGGTGACTGCTTTTGGAGAAACAGTAGCAACATGAGGTTTGTCAGGATCACCAGCTTAAGACCAGTTAAAGGAAAGAGATAATGCCAGTGAATGACAGCAAAGAGTAACACTGAACTCTTGACTGTAAAATGTTAAGGTGTAAAAGAAGCAAATCAAACATCACTCCAGAAGTGCCCTCATCAAGAAGCAAGTCAAAGAAAGGAAGAGGGCTGCCCAGCCATTTGTTGTGTCTTTTAGAGTAAGATCCAAGAGTGTTTGTTTGGAGGAAGGGACATGAGACGCAGCTTCTTCCTTCCTTCCTTTCCTCCATTTCAAGAGCTGCTCCTTGAGATCCCCCGATTTCCCTTTTTCAGCAAAACCCCTCCCCTTATATTTTTGCTTGTTTCTATTTTTAACCTGTCTCATGCAGCCTTGCACTGGGAGCTGGTTCTGTCTCTGCAGTCCTGTGATGCTGGCATATTCCTTCCCATTTAAACGACAGGCTGGTCACAACATCCTCATCATCCACCAGGCCCTCAGCCTGGTAGGGAAGGAGCTCAGATTTTTGGATTGCTGCTTGAGGGATGTGTACCTGCCCTCAGCCACTGAGACCCCACATACATCGAACTCAAGAGCTGTGAAAAGAAATGAATCTCCTGAACAAGGATGGATGGGGGACTCTGTAACTCCCCTACACTATCCATTAGGTTCTTATGTGAATATTTACATCTCTTTACTAAGAATCAAGCTTATGGTTTAGTTCCCTCTTCCCAGAAGTAAGATCTGTTCTTGTACGGCTGTTGCCAATGCTTCCTTTTCACTAATGTATTGGATAGAAACATTTTTCTGACAGTAATCCCCAAATAGATGAATCTGATTGTAAAGAAAAGGGAGTCTCTTCTGCTTGTCTCTTCATTGCTATTGTTTCACTTTCACTATATCCCTGAATAAAATGTCAGGATCCAAAATAAAGTATTTATTACCTGGTGATCTTTCCTGGGGAAGCTTCAGAGTCTATTTCTTTGCCTCCATTTTTAAGCACAACTGTATAAGAAGATCTGACATCAAATTGCCACAGTAAGGCCAAGGCAAGCTGTAAGCTGTAACGTGCATAACTGCACTAGTGAGAAGGTCTTTTCTGGTTGTCTCCTGGAAACCAGTAGAAATAGAAAATGCAGTTTGGACATTTCTTCCATGAATCTGTGTCTCTGGTGGGAGTTGTTCTCACCACAGACCTAAACCACATACCTCCACCAGTGCTAACCCCATTCATAAACCAGTCCCCATTCCCTACCATGAGGAGTGCAGAATTGCTTTCTCAGTCACAGAGAGAAATAGATTCTTTACAGATACCTGTAGCATAGGTATGTACCTAATTACCACGGTTAGATAAGTTATAGTGCCTTTTTCACTAAGTAGCTAATACTCCCATACACCTTTCCACACTGTGCTTGTTTAATTCACAGGAACAACCCCAATTTTTACTTAAGTTGAAAACTGCTTTATAGAGACACAATAAAGGTATTGGACCTCAATTTGGCCCTACAGTAGCAATAGTCTCTTGCAAACATCCTCCAAAAAGCCCAGTAATGTAGCTATGATGACTTATTCTTTGCAATAAGAATTACCAGTTTCCTTTTGAAGAACCTAATTTTTTGAACAGGAGCATTCAGGGAGGTGGTGGTCTTAGTTCATGTCAGCTGTGAACAATTAGTTGCTTCAGTCTTTCTGATAATATCAATTGCAGGCTTGCTTATATGTAGCAGGATTCATGGGGTGAGGGACGAGCAGGTGTGGGGATTCATATTCATGAGTCACCCAAAACTGGACCATTCCCACAGCAGCACCTGGCTGAGGACCAGCTGCCTTGTTCTCTAAGCCCTCGTCTATTGTGCCTTCAGGGAATCCATCCTGCAGGGATTCTTCTGGACTGCGTGCTTCTCCATGGCTCCCTGAACAGCTCCTGTCCACTGTCTTGACTACAGTTCTGCTCAGTGCTGATCAGTGTTCTCTGTCCAACCTTTCAATGGTGCTTTTATAAGATTCTGGGTAAATGGGCTCGATGTGCTTTCCAGAAGCCGACGTGTAAAGCTGTGACACGGAGGGCTCCCTAGTATTGTCTGCTTCCCAGAACTTAGTGTTACTCTGACTACAAAAGGCTGGCAGTGTTGTCTGGTCTCTCACCCCACACACAATGCAGAATGTAGCCATCAACATAACAAGCCTAGGTTAGGTGTTTGAAACTGGCCAATTCAGGCCAAATGGCTTGGCTTGAAAGCAGTGAGAGACATGCTTCTCATCTGTGCAGCGTGGGATTGGAAATGTCATAGAACCCAGCTCAAGGACTTTTTGCTGTCTCCTATTATTCATATATATTTGCTTGCAATATGGCTGTAAGAAATCTGTTTCTGCAACAAACATTTCCATTTGGGCCATAGTCCAATGTGGAGACTTTTGCTGTTAGGCAAATTACCAGTTATTTCAGACAAGTGTTATTTAGGTTGGAACATGCCTGAAAAAGGCTGCTATGTGCCTCACAAGTAACTCAATGTGTGTAGTCTATTGCAAAACAGGAGACTGCAGAGAGATGCTCAGCCAGACAGGTGCTCCTGTGGTGATGTGCTGAAGACATTCAAGGGCAGGTTTCTTCCTGGGAGCAGGGAGCATCATTGCTATCAATATGATGTCGTACCCTGGTGCTGGAGTTGATTTGTAGCATCTCTTTTGAGCAGATCTCGGCTGAAAAAAAAAAAAAAAAAAAAAAAAAAGAATTTTAAATGGTTCCCTAA